>VXBA01004031.1:1890695-1957028 GCA_013399895.1 Serilophus lunatus
CCCCCCCCCCCCCCCATGACCACATCAGTTTCACGTCTTCGGGCACGCAACTTTGTTCTCTGGACAGGCGAGGCTCCGCCAGCGCGGAGCTCCACGGACAGCTGCGGGCGGCGGTGCCAAACACCCCCCCCACCACCTTCCTCTTCCTCACCTTCCTCCCCCTCCTCATCCTCCTCCCTCCCTCCCTCCCTCCCTCAGCGGGGCGNGTGCTGCTGGTGCTGCTCCTTCCCGTCTGGGGCTCGGCGGCGGTAAGTGGGGCGCCCCGGCGGCGGTGGGGGGGAAAAAAAGCGGGCGAGCATCACCCCCGGGAGAGGGGGGTGCTCCGCGCACCGCCCGAGGTGCCGCCTCGGCGGCCGCGGCAACTTCAGGGCGAGGGATGGTGGGTGCGCGGAGCGGCGCCCCCGCGGCTGTTGGGGCTCCGCCGTTTCGCCCCCTTATTTTATTTTTGTGTGTGTGTGTGTTTTTTTAAGTGATCGTTGCGGTTTTTAATCATTTTTTGCAGCCGCGGCTCGGGTGGCTCCGCGGTGCCGGCGCCACTTGCCCTCCGTGCTGCGCCTCGCCGGACAAACTTCGGGGGCAGCGGCGCGTCCCGGCGCGGAGCCCCCGCGGAGCCCCCGCGCAGCGCTACGCTCCCCTCCCGCCGCCCCGGAGCCTCCGACTCTTATTTTCCCGATCCCCTAAAACCACCCAGTGGGTCTGGACCGTGCTGGTGGTCTGAAAAGTTTACGGTTTTTTAAGGCTTTATTCCCACTCGCCCTGAAATGAAGGGGTTTCTGTAGGGCATCAACAAGCGCCCGAACGCGTGGCTGTGGTGTTACAGGGGCGGCTGCTGGGTTTCGAGCTGGACTGGCTGCGGGAACAAGAGCCGCTTATTTTGCTGCCTCAGTCCCCCGGTGCCAAGTTGAATCCGGGAGGACGTCCCGAGCCCTGGGGGAGGCTGGTGGGTGCTCGGGAGTAGCCCCGGTGCGCTCTCGTCTACCGAGCACCGCTATAATCGCGGGGTGATTTCAGGTTCAAAGCCCGTTCTCTTCGGTGAGACCCTTTGAAATGTTTCCTAATGGCAACATCTTGCCAGCGACGGTCACAGTCCACAGAGCCGCCGCTTCCTTGCGCTTCCCATGCAGTAGCTGGCATCCGTCTCCCGAGCGTGATTTTTAGCCGAGTACGTTGGCTTGAGTTCTGCTTACTAAGCTCATCCGAAAGGACCCTTCGCTGCTCTTCCCTTCTGTCTCTCTCTAATGCATCGTTGTCTGTGTCTAGAAATGTTTCGCGGGGCTCGGGGGAGCTGTGATGCTCCCCCCGGGAAGGCAGGTGGACGCCTGGAGTTTTACTTTCCCTGGGAAGTACCTCTCCCGCTCCCCTGGCTTCAGCCTGCGCTGCTGGGACTGGAGGCGTCGGAGGTGCATCGCTGAGAGATGCTCTGGCTGGCTCTGCCGGCAGCCCCGGCGCGTTAGAAATCCCCTGCCACCAGCACTTGTTTGTGCGTAAATCACCTGGCACTGGTGAGGCATAAATCACTGCCTTGTGTGCTGGCAGCGAGTTCCTCGGAGTTGGGATCTGGGACCTTCCTTGCCGGGGAATCCCGAGAAGCCTGGACTGCTGTGACTGGGCTGCAGGCGCTGGCTGCATCCTCTCCTCACAGTCCAAAGTTGCAGCTGAGTGTTTAGCTGGGTGTTCCCCTGGATCCTGGCAGGTTGCGCGGGAGGCTGTGCGTTGGTACATTTTTGATCGAGATCCCCTCCATCCCCTCTGCCTGCAGGGCCAGAGGCAGCAGCAGGCAGAGCCTTGGAGGTTGCTGCAGGGTGTAGGGGAAGGAAGCGTGGCTTTACCTGCTCGCTGGCTCCTGAGGCCGCTGTGAGCTGAGGTGTTTCTCCCCCTTCTGTCCGGTGCTTTGCCCGGTTTCTCGATAGCAAACCTCAGTGATTTGGATGTTGCAACATCAGGCCTTTTCGTGTCTCCAGTGTGAGCACAGCTCGCCTTGATGAATTGCTGCTCTTTGTTTCCTCCCCTCTTCTGACAGTGCCCAGTATCCCAGCCTTCCTACAAACAATGCTCTCTTGTAGTCAGGCAACTATTTGCTGGCCCATTTTATTTTTGCAGCTACAGTATGGATCCACTCCAGCAGATAGGCACTCTGACACCAGCAGCTTCTCCTTGCACACTGCTTTACTGTGCAGGTCTGCCCATGCCTAAAATACCTCATCAGTGGGTGCAAAACCTTCTCCCAAATGATAAAAGTCATGGTGTGCATTTTCCTTGTTTTTGCAGGCACACAATGGGGATCTTACAGTTAGACCCACATGCAAGCCTGGCTTCTCAGAACAAGACTACACAGCATTTGTCTCTCAAAGCATCATGGAAGGGCAGAAGTTACTCAAAGGTAAGTGGAATAAAAAGCTTAATAGCTTCTGCAATAACTGTATTTTCTGGAGGTGAAAGGAGGCTTAAAGATGCTGGTTTTGATGGTGAAATTGTCTGCAGAATTATGTTTGTAGGAGGATGAAACACTAAGTGGTTTACCTGAGCACAGTTTTGAATGCAGATGAATCACTGGAAGTCCATGTGCTGTCTGCTTCAGGTGGATTGTTTGCTGTAGTATGCAAGGTCATCACTTCACTCTTAAGTCTCCCACTCCCACCCTGTCTGAAGGAGCTCTACATTGGATATTTTAGAAAGTATTTTTATGTATGAAATTCAAAGATCCCTAAATTATCCCTGCTTTGAAATGCATGATAAAGCAGACGTTGTTGTTGGAAATGTGGTAAACAAGCCTACAGACATTCTGTTCACAAATGTGGCATTCATTTTCATTACTGCCCCACTGACAACATGAAAACACAGGCAAAAAGAAACTACCAATTAGCTTTATAGTAATTGGGGGATTATAACCAGTTTTGTGATTGTAAACTCTAAGACGTCTTCGTAATCCAAATAACAATAGATTATCCTGTGTATTGATGTTTCCCTTTTAAGTTTAATTATTGTTAACTTTACATGACACAGAAAACTATTGTTTTACTCCAAGAGAATTTTTGAAGATCAAAATCCACTCTTCCCAGCACACTCCAGGAAGTTGGGGAGCACATTAGGACTTGATGCTCTATTGCTGCTCTCTCCTGAGTGCGTTTGCTCACATGCATCTCTCTGCCAGAAAGCTGGGATTTCTGTCTTCCTCCAGAGCAAACACCTGCTCCATTACTTTGATTTTTCTCAGAAGAGAGGGGAAGTTGTCACTGTTCTTTCTGGCTTCAGCAGAATCCAGGACTGGACACTTTTCCTCTGCGTGAGCTGGCAATCAGTTTTGTTTCTGAGCCCAGTTGTTTCAGTGTTGCTGTTCAGGAATTCTCTCGCCTGACCTGGCATCAATTAGTGGATGTTGGGGAGTGTATTTTCAGTTTGAAAGGTAACCAAATAAGAGATCATATAGCAACACTGGAGATACCAAATACCAATAATTTATACACTTAATAGCAATTTCCCCCAAACATTTACACTGGCTTTACTGGTCAGTCTGGAAACCGAATAGATTTCATGCTTTTTTGGCTTTGAACTTACTTCATAAAAATGTTCTCCAAGTACTGTAGAAAGCCATGTCATAAATATATTTGCTCAGAAGAGTGTGTTTTTGTTTGGTTTTTTTTTGTTTTTTTCAGTTTAGTGCTTGATAAATTGTGCTGGGTCTTTATGGAGGTGGACAGCAGGGATGGAGCAGAAGGTCTTTTTAGAGACATTAGCTGGCAGTGGCTTTCAGGACAGCACACTGGCTGTCATTTCATCTCAGTTTGAACTAATAATTTTTAAGTATGAAATCATATTTATATAGGTTGTCAAGTTGATTTGAATGAAAATATATTTCTATTTAATATTATCCTTGAGGGACCAGTTGTAATTTCACATTAGTCATGGCAAACCTGTCTCTGATTTAGGGCTGAACTCACCCTGGGGACATTCTGTATCCGTGCTCCACTTGTAAGATTCATGTCCTGATAACATTGTCACAAGTTCTGTGATTTGTAAGCATTTTGTCAACCTCAGGGGAAAGAAAAAAGTGCAAATGCTGTGTTTGCTAATAAGTAAACTATCATCTTTACACCTTTTAATCTGCAGTCAAATACATGCTGTTGTTTATCATAGGAAGCAAATATATCTAATTAATTTATACAATAATGGGCGAGAAAATTCTTCATGTTCGTGTTGTCCTTTATATATATACTCTAGCATGTAAAATTGGTAGTTTTCCAGTTTAGGTTTAATTTTACTTCCTAACACTTGATATGTCTGAAGCATAAAATGTTTATCTCTTTCTTCCATCTGGGTGAAGTATTGTACAATAGTTCAGACCAAAAATGGGTTCAGATTGCTTACATTATCATGTTTGATAGATTGACATATGTACTGTTTCACACCATCTTACCACGCACAGTGTTGCTGCCAGCTACCACCATCTTATTCATCAGCATTCAGTAATTCATCTCCAGGCCAAATGGGACTGTTTGCCTGGAAAAAAAAAAAAAAAAAGTAGGCAGGAATTCACCTGTCACTGCTTTCATGGAATTTGGGAGGAAAAAAGTGTACATGTAGTCCAGTCAGCTCCCAGGGGATTTCACTGAGCAACGATGAAGACTTTATGGTGCATAATCCTCACTTTGTCCTGAGGAAGGAGATGTGGGACAGTTTATGCGGCCTAGAGGTTTGTTCATCAGGAAGTCAGGGAGTATGGAGGGCTCAGCATAGTGGTGAGCTTCCTCCACACTGGAAAGTTTGGGTATTACATGGATCAGGATAAGCTGCAATAAACCAAACATTTCCCTTCTAAGCTTTCTAATATCCAGCTCTCAAATGTATGCAGTGTTATGAATATATCAAAATGAAAGTGTTTATAGTATTCTAGGTTTGAATCAAGTTAAATAGATAATGACTGCTTATAATTGGCTTATTCCAATGGAAATAGCTTAGCCTTAATTTGACAACAAGAGCTTTTACAGAGTCATTGTTTTATTATAAGTATGCCGTAAGCTATTAGCTACTACTTTGTGGTTCAACTTATTTGCCTGAGTCAGCTCTCTAACGTGTTCAAAACATACAGAATGTAGCAGGAGCTATTTGTTACACAGTAATTAACTTGTTTATGATAAATGGATGGGAAAAATGTCATGGCATTTTGTTTTATGTATAAAAGAAAAGCATCTGCATTCTAAAAATTCCATGTTAATTAGACTTAAGATAGTTCTTCCCACTAGTGCCACAAATACCACATATTGCACATCACTGCCAGCACTGTGGCCTGGTGATGGGATATTAGCCGAGGTGATTTGTGGAGCCAGTGCCCTCCTTGGAAATGCTGTCCCTGCATCTCTTAATGAAAGTTACTAGGATATAATCTGTTATATATCATTTATTTGTTTTTGTTTGCAGGATAATAAACTTAGTCTTGATCACTGATGTGTATTAATGTTTCAAATAGGTTTGTTAACTGTTTTCTTCTTTAGCCTAAGGGAAAAATCTCAAAGGCTGCAGCACGGCAGAGGACGATGGCAGCACGGGTATCTTTCTCTCTTTGTTAATTATTAATGTTAACTTAACCTGGTGAGAACGTTGGTCCTGAGGGGTGGGGAGCAGTGACATGCAGTGCTGCACTGAAAGCACTTGAGCTGTGACTCAGGGGATCTGATCCCTGAGAGTGAACTCGGGTGTAGGGGAGTGAGGATGACTAGTGGCCTCTTGGGGAAAGAGAGGAACAAGGAGTAGGATGCAGAGAGTAGTGTGCAAAGAGGGACTGATACTCTTGAGAGTGCCCCTTTTCCTTTTTTTTTGGTGGTTTTTAATATCATTAATAAAATAATGATTCTCAAAATGAGAAGCTCAGGTTTTCTTGGCTTGCTGTGAGGCCGTGGCAACTGGTGGTGGGTGGAATGACATCAAGGTATTAAATGTGTGATTTCTTCAATGCAGTATCATCCCATCTACAGCACATCACCACCCAAATACACCTAAACAAAACAACTTGTAGCTTTACCTACCATCAGGAGACAGCAGAAGCAGCTGAGATGTACAGCCCCTTTTTTGTTTTCCTGTGCATCTCTTCCTCTGCAGTGATTCATGTTTCTGTGGCCCACCCTAAGCAGTGCCTGTAGTGATGTAGCAGGATAACTTCACTTGTGTAGGTGGCTATGTTTGGCTAAAATGTGTGGAAGCACGGTTTATTTTCATACGGGAAGATGAATAAACTCTGCCAGCATGTTCTGCTTTAAGCAAGTGCATGAAAGGCAAGGTAGCCAAGCTCATGCAAATGTATAAAAATGTAATTGCTTCTATACTAGGATTTTTACTACCATTATTTTTGGTTAAAAATGAATAAGATACATAAAAACCTTATTGAAATACCTGATTTTTTCATAAGACTGCAGTATGGAGGCCATCTTTTGTAAATTTTTTAGAGGTTGTTGTTCATGGTCAAAAGCTTTTCGTTCTCCCCACTGAGGTTTCAACACCTCTGTCCTATTCAGCCCTTGTCACATCCAATATTAAAACTTTGGAAGGTTGTGGGTACTGTTCAGAAAGTGTAGAATACATAGACCAAAGAACCCCAGCATCCCCAAATCTTCATGAGATAATGTAGGCTTCTCGCTTCTAGGTTTAGAGTCCAAAAAACATGCAGGTACCCATCTGCTGTTCATTTTGGCAGGAGCTCGGCTTCTGCAGGTCAAGGTGTGCCCCTGAAGGGTATGTGGGAGGACACCTGTGGCCTTCTCTGCCCCGGTCATGCCTGTGTCTTCCAAGGGCTCTTTGGTATGTCATACAAGTATTTTTGGAAAGAGAAAGCCATGAGGAATGTTGGGATTTGTCCTGGTGTATGGTGGGCTTTCTGAGCAGCTCCCGAGGGTTGCTCTGTCCTTGCTGAAATAGGCAGTGCCTTCTCCAAGCTACTCCAGGTTTAAAGAGCAGAGAGGCTTTTCCATTCATGTTTTCATTATTTTCTGGTCTGTGATTCTGCATGAAAAGCAGTTACTGAAGTTATCATACACGTAATTAGCTTCACAGCTCCCTAATAAAATCTGAAAGTAGGGGAAGGTCCACCGGGAGCGCAGAACTCTTTCCCTAACCTTTCTTCATTCCTTTCTTGGAGGAAAAAGAGGCAGACAAGCATCAACTCTGAGTGAAGCTCATGCTCCAGTGAAGCTGCCTCTTGGAAAACACTTCTCTCATTCCACAGGACAACTTCTTTTAAAAGCACTTTCTTGTGATGGGCAAGTTGCAAATCAAAACCATAATTTCAATCGTGGGTTCCAGGGGAGAGCCCAGAAAGAGCTGCTGCAGATGAGGGAACTGCTGATGCCTATTTATTTTTAATGTTGTTCTTCAGATCTAACTTCTGACACAAAAGTGATGTTTAAGATGACATTTTTATCTAAATAAAATTGCAGTTAATGAGACTGGAGTAGTCAATAACACTCTGTAGAGTTAATCCCCTTACACTGTTTAATAACTGTATATATTGCTTTCTAGTTCAGAGCTTTGAACCAAATTCCTCAAAACCAAGTAAAATTACTTTTTTCTGCATTCTGGGGAGTTAACTG
Organism: Serilophus lunatus; assembly: GCA_013399895.1. Classification (NCBI taxonomy): domain Eukaryota; kingdom Metazoa; phylum Chordata; class Aves; order Passeriformes; family Eurylaimidae; genus Serilophus; species Serilophus lunatus. The sequence continues at coordinate 1,898,273 of VXBA01004031.1, forward strand.
ATTTTTATCTGAATAAATCTGCTTCTCCAACAACAGAGTTGAAGCTTCTCTCTTTTTTCAGGGATTTGTCTGTTAAAGAATTGTGCTGCACAAATTAGGCACTCTAAATATATATTAAGGAAGAAAATGAAACAACCATTTCTGTTGAATAATTTATTAATTTCTTTATGCTTAGGCTTTTAGGAAATAAGCCATGTCTGGAATGGTATCAGTTTGTTATTTATTGTGAAGTACCTGTTGTTTTGAACTCCAGACCGATAATGTTGGGTCTTTTAAGGTTAGAAAAATGTTAATTTTAGAGTCAGTTTAACTGACTGTTGCTGACAGAGCTCGTGAGCCCTGATCTCACAGAGCAGATGCTGAAAGCATTCTGGAAATTATGGTTTTTGCATGTGGCAATTGAAATTTATTCTAGCAGTGAAATATTTTCTTGCTTAATTTTCATTGACCTAATGCCAGTTCTCATTGCCTAATTTCATTGATATTTATGTGCAGACGTCCTTCTGCCTTAATTTCTACCCTGGAAATGAGTGTAATGTTTTTTTAGAGGTGGTTTATTTCATTGTGAACTCAAGCTGGTGAAGTACTTGGTTCAACAGCAGCCTGGGCCATGTGCACAGCTCAGAATATTTTAGCAATATAGATAATACTTAAAAGTCTTATTTGAAGGGAAAGAAGAGATTAAAACTACAGAGGATAGGATTTCATTAGAAATCTGCTTTTTAGTATTTTTTCATGGCATGAATTTGAGTAGCAAGGAAAGAAGGGAGTTTCTGTTTGATTTAAGGTTACTGGTATATTCAGAATTGGTGCCATTGCTGTATCAGACAGACTTTATTTTTAGGCAAACGGAAATAGTGAGAACTAAGCCCAGAAAGCAGTGTTTGAAAAACAGAGACCAGTACCAGAATATGGGAACTCCAGTTTTAAATGGTTTGACAAAGGGTTTGAGATGAACCTGTGCCAGTGATTAGATTTTTCCAGGATCCTGATGTGGAGCACTGCAGTAGGAAACTCTGCTGGCTTGAGGGACCCAATCTGTATCTTTTTGTGTTTGTACACCTCTTGAGCACTAGCCAAACTTCTGAAGAGGATTTGGCTTCACATTCAATTTTCCTTTTTGTGATTAAATGACTCCCTAGTGTTGCTTTTCCAGGTAAAACCCACAAGTGTCCTTGGCCAGCCCTGCCACTGGAGTGTTGTACTGCTGAGTATGCTGTGATTATATTGGTTTTGATATTTTGCTTTAATGTTTATTTGTTAGTATTTCTGAGAGGAGAGGCTGAGAGCATTGGGATTGTTTAGCCTGGAGAAGAGAAGTCTCAGGGGGAGACTTGATCATCTTGTGTGAATACCTTGTTGAGAGTGTGTTGAGATGATAGAGCCAAGCTCTTGTCAGGGCATTGCACTTAAACAAGGGAAGAAACTTGTGAGAGTTGTCAGGCAGTGGAAGAGGTTGCTTGGAGATGTCATGGAGTCTCTATCCTTGGAGATACTGGGAATCCAGCTGGCCATGGTCCTTCCTGGAGCCTGTGCTGAGCAGCTCTACAGAGGAGCCCCCACTGTGCTCCTCACTTTTCAGGTAAATAGGAGAGAAGGGAGAGTGATGGACTGAGCTTTTCTGCAAACACAAATCAAACAGCTTTAAATAAAAACATACCGACAGCCTGCAAAACATGATCCTTACTGGGAAATTGTGTTTCTTTAATTTCTTGGAAGCAGAACCTCTAAAGAAAGAATAATTGAAACACCAGGGACCAGTATTCTGCTGTTTGCTTCCATTAATGTCCAGACTTAACCTGGGCATAGTTTGTCTCCTGGTGCAAGGAAATATTACACTTAGATTGAAAAAGCTCTTGGTTTCGTCTTTATTTTTATTAGAATAAAGAAGAACATAAGAGTTCCTGTTTTCCCAAGATATTTGTCATTAGAACTGGCCACTTCTTTCAGGAGAACGTTTCTCAAGTGAGTTTTCTGCAGCATGAAAAATAGTTGGGTTGAACAAACTTGCTTTTTGCCACAGGCTTACAATTTTTCTTGCTTATATTCATTATCCCTAATTCATATATTAATTTTGAACTGCAGTAGCACAGAGGGAGAGAGAAGTGGCAAATGTTCTGGCATATGGGCTGTACTGTGTCTGGAAGCACTTGCTGCCCCACGCTCATGACCACAGGCTCCAGCATCTCTCTCTGCCAGCCTCTGCAGATTCCTGCTTTCTGCTTCATTCCAGTGCAAAATTTTTATTATTTTTTGCTTTGCCCTCACTGCTTTCCTGCTGCTGTTCCTCACCACTTGCCAGTGTTTTGTCACAGAGAGCCAGTGGCAGGAATTCAGCTCCCTGCTTGTTATGCTGCTGCTCAGAGGGGTCACATAGGCTGCAGCTTATTAACATTAGCAGGGTAATAGCAGCCACTGTGTGGAACTGCACAGTGGGGATGGTGGAAGCTCCTCCAAGGACCCTGAAGATATGTATGGGCCACCCATGAAGGAGAAAAAAATAAATTAGATGCCCTTTCTTCTTTGAGAGGAGCCAGTCTGTTTGGTTGATACCCAGAAGCACTGCAGTCATTAAAGGCTATTACTATGCCTATTATAAATCACAATTTTCTAGCAGTTCATAGGTTAGTCACAAAAATTACTTTGAGCCTAAAATTCTGTTAGATTGAGTTTGTCTAGTAGTATTTCCAATCCTTATTAAATGAAATTGTCTTTAAAATAATTACGAATGCAGCAATTATCTGAAGATAAATAGTCGAGATGACAAAAATTCTTCCATACAAAGCTGTGGATCAGCTTGTGCTGTCAGCTTGTGTCTAGAGAATCATAAAAGGCAGGTCAGTGAAACAAATGTCTGTTGCACTATGTAGCAGGAAAAGCATATTGAAATTATTGGTATATGAAAGAAAAACATCAAAAAACAAGATGGAGAAGATGCTGGAAAATAAAGACATTGCTGCAGTTGATAATGTCCAGATGAGGACTAGTTAAAGCATAAAATTTGATAACCTGGTGGTTCCTGATCTAGTCAGTGGTGATGACTAGATAACTGTAAATTCACCCTGAGTGCTCAATACCTGCCCTGCAGCAGCTTCTGGCCATCCAGTTCCTTCCAGGGCGTCTTGCTGGTGTCACCGAGAGCTGTTTGGGATATTACCTGGGTCTGGGTGTCGGTGTTTCACAGAGTTGGAGAGAAATAGGGTTTAGGAGCTCCAGGGCTTGTGTAATGCACTCTCCTTCCTCAGAGAAGGTGCAGCTACTTTGTAATAGGTTTGTCCCCAATGTGGTCTTGGAGATGCATTTGTAGGGACCAAAGCCAATGTATTATATTGCTTCCCTTCCCCTCCTTTGTGTTTAAGCCGAAGCTCTCTTGACGCAATTTAAACCTGTTACTATTTGTCATAGACACAGAGAACAGTTGCTGAATTTTTTTCTTGCTATCTCTCCCCCCAACATGCTTGAAAACTTTTTTTTTTTGGCTTTTGTAGGCTGAACCCCTCACTTGTTCCTTTTCACGTGTCATGCTTGGCTCCCTCCTCTGAGCTCTTATCTTTGGTACTAACTTGATACTCCAGGTTGATGTGATGATGCCAGTCAGGCTCACAGTGCTGAGCAGACACGGAGTATTACTTTGCCTGTTTTGGAGGCAATTCTCCTGTTGATTTATCTAATGTGATGATTGCTTTTTTCTTAACAGTATGATACTGTTGACTCATGTTCAGCTTGTGATCCAGTATAACCTCCCACATCGTTTTTTGATGAACTGCTACCTACCCAGTCATTTTCTATATGTGTAGTTGATTAATCCCGCTGAATCGTGTTTCCTTGCTCCTCTTCTGTTGAATTACATCTTTTTAGGTTTTTTATTGGCCTTATCTGACTTGTTAAGATGGTTTTGAATTCTGATCTTGACCTCCAACAGCACTGCAGTTGCATCCTGCTTGTGTATGCTTTGCAGATGTAGCAAGCATATGCTGCATTTCTTTATCTGTTCTGTTAATAAACACATTGAACAAACCCAGTTCAAAACAGGGTGTGGCAGAGCCCATGTGATAGAGCCTTCTGCTCTGACCATGAGCCATCAAAACATGCTCTGGGTACAGTTATTTCAATAACCCAAGTTTAAATGGTGGCTTGTAAGATGAGCCTTTTATGCTTGGTGCCGTATATCTGGGATCTGTAGAAACTCAATTCCAAATGACTTCATTTGTCAGTGCTTGTCCTGGCTTTTATGAGAATTATAAACTTTGGAATCTTGAATTTTCATCATCTAGAAATGTTCCAGGGTAAAAGCTTGGGATAGGTTCACTGAAGTTAAATAAATTCTGTTGCAGCTGGAGAGGAAGAACTGCTGGAATTCTGTGTTCAGATGGATTGTTTAAATGCCCAGCACCAGAGGTCTGTCCAGGCTACAGGACAAGATTTTCAGGCTGGCTTCCATCAAGGTGCTGGAGGTTTTCTCAACAGAGGACAATTTTTATTGAAAGAGCTGTTACTAATCCCAACAAGGGAAAGAACAGGATTAAATTAAAGCTAAAGCAGTGAATGGGGGTGTTGTGCCTGTATATGGAGTATGGACTCTGGGCTGTTTCCACTGTACTGGTGGCTGGGCATTTTAACCTTTGCTGTGTCTCATTTCCCACCCTGAGGGCCATCTCAGCTTGTACGTGGGGAAAGCAAGATGTTTGCTCCACACAAACCAGTTGGATGTTGCATTGCCTGTTTTTATCATATTTGTATTATTCACAGAACTTTTTAAGAGGCCTAGCCCACACTTAAACAGAGATACTAAACAGTAAAATATTTGATTTTGCCCATCACGCCCATGTGTTTTTGGTAACTGAAGAAAGCCAGATGTCTGCTGCACTCTGTGCTGGGGGAAGAGACTCCCTCTACTGATAAGATCTCATTCTGGAACATCTCAGTTTAGGGGGGAAAGACAGTAGGGCTAGAGGATTTCCAGTGTTGTGCTCCCAACGAAAGTGCTTCCCTGGTGAGTCAGAAAAAGTCATGATTTTGTGTGCCTTGCTACCTGTCTTTTAGGAGCCTAGTTGTTGCTAGCTGGTTGCTTAGCTCCCTTGAAAACAGGAGTTTTACACAATTACACATAAAAGGCAACTGTTTTCCTCATCTACAGAAGCTTTAAATATTTTTATTTTGTGCCTGAATTATTTTGGAAATTATACTTTATTTATCTTTTCAAAGGCTTCTAAATATTTTTCATTAGATTCAATGCCTCCTTTTGACCCTCTGTAGAGGATAAAGTATGGGTAAAGGGCATTATAAAAAGAGGATTTTTCATGTTGTTTGGATTCTTCCTTTGCCTGTAGGGAGAAGGGACGGGTTGAGATGAAGAAAAATATGTGTACAATTGACAGGATGAAGGAGAATCTATAGGTCAAGGCAAGATTTGGAGTGATGAAATATTCAAGGATTGCAACTATCAAGAATGTTTGGATTGCACCCAAAGATTTCCCCGTACTCTGCTCAAACTATGAGACCCTCATCAGGAAGAGTTCAGTGATCTCTGGAACACTAAACTCTAGATGCCTGTTCAAATAACTGAATAGTAGATTGATTATCTCTGTGCAAAGTTTACTGAAAGATTTTTCTCTTTTTTTTGTTTGCCTGGAGTCTCAGCTATAAGAGAAACTCAAAGTTAAAAGGCTGTTGCTGTATCTGCTAACAAGCAGTTTACTCCAATTACACAGGATGCTTTTGATACCTCCAGACTAGAAGAAATGGAGGTAGGTTTAGGTTGGTAGTAGAAAAATTTCTTCCCCAAAAGGGTTGTTAAACTTCGGCACAGAGTGCCCAGGGCAGTGGTTGAGTCACCGTCCCTGGAGGGATTTTAAAGTGGTGCAGATGTGGCACTTGGGGACATGGTTTAGTGCTGGGTTTGGCAGTGCTGGGGAATGGTTGGACTTGATCTTTGAAAGCTTTTCCAACCTAAACAATTCTATGAAACCCACCCAGAAGGATTATGTGGGGCAGTGGGCAGTTAGAAGTGTTTGGGTTTGTGTTAATAGAGGCTCAGTCTCACACTGATCACTGAATACCCATTCCATGACACTGGGAATTTCTGTGAGTGGTGAATTAACTGTGGTGTTTTGGCAGAGCTCAGTGCAGAGGATGCATTTTACTGGAAGGAATTTTCCTAGTATTTTCAATAAAATAAAGTTTTATTTTCCCTTTCTACTGTGAATTGAGACATAATGTTGGCTGTATCCTGCAAAACAGCAGCAGAACTGAGCAGTAGTGGCACAGCCAGTTTTACCTGTATAATAATACAGCAAGTTTCCTTGCCTGGGAAGACATGATGACAAAGCAGAGTTGTGTTAATGCAGCAGTTGTGTCCTTTGGCAATGCAACTGTAAGAGGGAGAGTTTTAACATCTGTGGAGTGGGGCTGTTCTGGAACAAAAACCAACATTAAAATAATGGTGGGTGGGAAGAAGAGATATGGAATGTTAAGTGCCTGGAGCCCTGGGTATCCCACAGAATTGCTGGGCCATGGTTCATGGTGGGTCTGGACAATGCCAGAAGTGGTGCCTGTTATGCAGACTTAAAGCAAAGACTATTTTTGCAACAGTTTTTTAACAGTCAAAGTGATTTCTTGACCTTTCATCCACTTTGGGGTCCCTTGTGAACAACCTCTCATTGCAGTAGGTGTGTCTGCCCCTCCAGGAGACATTGGAAAGGAATCCACACACTGAGAAACCTCCTGTTCTCAGGAGAGCTGTCCTGAAAAAGGGGGAAAAAACCCAACAGGCCAACAAACCCAACAACAAAAAGTGAAGCAAAAGCTTCAAGGTTATACATCAAAATCAGTAACTCATGCTCAAAAAATGTTAATATCTAGTGAATGTCAATTAAGTACTTCCCCAGCTAATAAATAGCTTAGGAGGTATAAAATTTAATACTTCCAAAATTGCAGAAGCCTTTGAAGAACACATTTAAATTGGACTCATTGGAAGAAGGAGATTTACCAGTGACCTGTTCAGAGGTGAAGAGTGAAAAAGATGTGATGGAATGAGGCTGCATTTCTTCAGTACAGAAGCATTTTGGCTCAAGTTTTTCTTTCCTTAGTTGGCTTTTGAAACAGTTTATTTTTAAGTTCTTGTGTAACACATGAGCTGAAATGCACTAGTAACAGTGTCCTGTTTATTTATAAACCTATTTTTAAGCGTTTCTGAAGGCCCAGCTGGTTTGGGAGTGGGTCACTGTGCCACAGGAATACAGTGAAGAGCAACTGTGTGCAGTTTTTCCCATGGCCACACCTACGGGTTCTGCTCACTTTCAGTCTCAAGGAATAAAGCACCTGATTTCTCACTTTCTTTCTGTTCTCTTCCCATCATGGTCATCTATGGGAAACAAGTGAGATATGTGCACATTTCTGAGGGGGCTATTGGCACTTTTTTTTTTCAATTTTATCATGGTCTTTCATTGAGAGATGAACAGATACAGGAGCTGCTCAGAGGTCACGAGATGATGCGCCAGTTCTGAGTTCATTTGGGAATCAGAGCAAACCAAACTTTGCCCAGTTGGCTTGGCTTCCTGATGAGCAGCATCTCTTGTTTTTTTTTCCACTTGTCTTTTTTTTAATCCCAATGGCAGTCATTTTTTTGGCACTTAGAGTTAGGAAAAAAAAATTAAGTGATACATGGCATTTGTTTTGATGCTAGTTGTGACTCATAAATAGGGATAACATCTGTGCTGATAGTTTTTCATGATATATAACCAGATTGAATGAACAAAGTTTTCATTTATTGCTGTTCTTTTGCCATTGTTATATTTAGGGAGCTCCAGTGTAAAGAGAAAAATATATTCTTCTGTATATTGCTTATGCATAGAATATATATACATCTTCTGAATTTTAATTTAGCCACTGTATCTTTTTAAACTAAAAATGGCTCATTGCCATTCCCTGAGCCTAAGAAAACTTTTTCAGGATCCTTCCAAATCTTATTCTGTTGAAGGCTCGTACTGCTGCCAAGTCTACACCATTCTTTTAATTAAAAGACAAAAAAAGAGAAGTGAAACTTCCAGTGGATGTAAATCCTTATAATCCTGAAATGATGTAAATCAGTGCAACTCCTCGAGTCATTGGAACTGTTCTGACTTACATCTACTGAAAATCTGGCACATAATATTCCTGCTGGTCCTTTATTTTGCCCAATAGTTGCTCTACACAGAGTTGGCACTGTGGACAAAGCTCTCTCTTACGAGCTGATAGAGGGTGGCACGGCTTCCAGCACTGCTGATTCAGCACAGCAGAGGCCATTTTCCTGATTTCTTTGTGAGTTAGATTAAATTACTCTGCAGGCTGGACAGGAGCCACAGGCCATAGTTTTACAGCCTTATAGCATGGTATCCCAGCCTATGGCATCTGAGAGGTCTGGCTGCGTGTGAAGCTTTTCTGCTTTGCTGCAAAGGGTTTTTGGATTGGGCGGTCGGTCCCTTCACGAGGCTGATGGCAGCAGTGCTGAAAATATTTTGATTGTCTTATTGAGATATAATAAAGTGGGGTTGTTTTAATGGAAGGAAGGGACATCATGGGCATCAGGTTAGTATGAAAACTCCACTCTGTGTGTTTGTCATGGCAACATTTCTTTAGATTCGCCTTCTCTCTTTGCAGGACAACAAATAACGAGTGTAAGAATTAATGAATGTGATGCAACAGGAGAACCACTGTGGTGTCCTGCCTGAGGCTGGAGGCTTGTGCTGTTAGAGCTCTTCAAGCTTACCAAAATTTTGAGAAATCATTTCCCTTTGTCTCAGCACAGGTACATTTTTTGTCTAGTGTGAGCAGGGTTGGAGTTGAACCAAGGGGGATGCACTTTGCGGTGAGCTGTGTCTTGTTCGCATCCTACAGAGCTGAGAAGTGGGATGTCTGTGACTCCTATAATAGGCACATGGGGAGAGGCAAAAGCATGTTTTCTGTTCACTGACAACTACTGGCTTTGTGTATTTAAAAAGCATAGCCAGCTCTGCTGTGCTCTGCAGTTGGGCTTCACAACTGCAGCTCGTAGCGAAATTGGTCCGGCTTTCTTTGGCCAAGTACTGCTGTTGCTCTGATTTACCCTTTCCCCTCCAATCCTCCTGATCCATCCAAAAGGGGACCCTGGCAAATGGAGAAAACAACTGCTAATGAGGGGAGAAGAGGTCAAATAGATCAAAAAGTAAAAGCCATCCTGCTTCCAACATGGAGAACTATTTTAGCTGGTCCTGTTGGAATGAAGCCATGCGTTGAAGTTGAGACCAGGCTTAAAGGATTTCCACAATAAGTTTAGAAGTTTCATTCTATCCCTTCTCCCTCATCTGAGTGTCTACTCAGATTGTTTTCTGGCTTTGAGGGGCTTGCATTATATCAGGAGAGGGACCTTACACATGTGGTAATCTTTGAGTTGTGTTATCACCTTTCAGCTTTATCTCTGTAGTTGAAAAAAGGAAAAAGAATGCACCACTAAACAACACCTTCTGGTTTTACTGCAAAGATAAATATATTTTTTACAATTAGAAATATTATTGAATCAGAACATCGGGCAATAATTCCCTGGGTTTGACACAGAGAAGAAGTTGACGTTACTGGTTTCAACGCCAGAACAAAAGTGAGCAAATTAGAAAATTTCTTTCTGAGTGGTTTGTTCAATTTTCTGAGCCCTAGTTCAGTCTCATGGACTTGAGTAGTGCTGCTGTGTAGAGGGTTTATCTATTGATTTCTGAATGTATTGTGCTGTTAATCTAAAACCTCTTTCCCCAGTGGAATTTCTATTCAGAAGGCTCTAGCCAAGCTTGAGAAAGTTATTTGATTTGGGAAGTTTGAAAGAATAATAAAAGAAGGATTGATGCAGTTGGATTTTCATGAGCTCCTGGTTCTAGTAAAATACACAGGCTTCTTCCTCCTATGGTGGTTGGTTCATTACTTAGGAGGAAAGCAGAGGATGGAGATCACTTAAATTTTACTGTTTGAGAATTTGCAACTGTGAAACTTGTTCAGAAGAAAGTAATGAGAACAATTTTGGTGATGTAACAAAATATCAAAATTAATGGGTTAGTGCAGCTTTGTCTTGCCATAAATTTTCATGTTTTATTTCTTAGCAATTGGGCCTTTTCTGCTAATTTTTAAACTAGTAAAAAATTTAGTGCCAGAAATTGGGGAATTCATGTGATTTCCCAAGAAGACATATGTGGGAAGAGAATTGCACCATATACACTGAGGGACTTTGCCCCTCAGATATCTCCAACATCCTTTAAGTACTGAAGATAACTAAACCTTTAAAGAGAGCTATGGCAGCAGAGTAGATGGGGCTTTATGGACCTTCTATTTATTAAAATGTTCATTACTTTTTCTGAGACCTGAATAGGGGAATAAAGACTCTTACATTACAATCAAACAAAACAAAAATTACTTTTTGCCTTTGAGTGCACTGCTATTTTGTTGTTTGTTGTCTGTGCAGGCGTTAAAGAAGCAAATGAATGAGATGTAGTTGGTAGTGAAATGAAATAAAATTGAGGTGTTTTTGGCTTTTTGGGACTACAATCCTGCCTTGCTGCAGTCAGTTGCTTTTGAATTCCCAGTGCCCATGAGTGATCCAACAGTAGGTTCATACTGTTTCTCAAGTTGAGTCAAGGAAGGTGGACTTGTATCTAAAAAGAGCTTCCTTGGGAATATTCCCTGTCTCTGGAGCACTGTGGTTTATTAGAGATGATTATTTCTTCCTTGGCTTTGGAAGCATACTTGTTGCTCCTATTTATGCAAGAAATGCAGCTCTCTGGAGGTATGTGATTAACCTGCGGCATTATTTTATTGCATGCCCAGGTGGGAAGCTGGAAATTAGGAGTATGCATGAAAAATTATCTGGATATGAGGCAAAATGTTGTATTAACTGTGCAGTTAGTCTTTGTCAGCAGCATTTACAGTTTCTTCAGCCCTTGTGGTGAGTAACCCAGCGGAATTTATTGGTGAATAGTTCAATTTGCTTAAACGGGCTGATTTTCTTGAGTAGGCAGAAATTACATCTTATTTCATTTCTCAGATTTACTTCAGAGCAAAGGCCAAATCCAGATTTGACTTGTTTTTCTTACTGAATGCCTGTTTGAGTGCTGGGTGAATTGGACACCCAGGATTTGACTCAGTCAACTGTTGAGAGGGACTTAATTTACTGAATCTGGGGTAAAGAGCTGCATTTAAGACTGGTCTAACTTTGAACTAGATAGGAAACAAGTGGTGGGGTTTTTTTCCTCTTTTTTATTTCCTCCATGTAGAAATAAATGCTTTAGAATATCTGAAACATCTACCAGTATCATTTCACTGCTGAGAATTGGGTAACTGTGTAAAATTATATTGACCTGAGGGGATTGAAATATAGAAGTGGCCGCGCGCTTAACTGTGCAGGAATCAAACTGTTTTACTGATAACATTTTATTGATTCATCTTCTCTTGGTGTTACATGTAGCCTGAAGCTTCACAAAATGAGCTGGCAATGTTTCTGTGTTGTGGACGTTGCAGTATTGCAGCTCTTCGTAGGTATTGAAATTTTATATATGGGCTGAGAGCTCACGTAATTATTGTGATTTGTAATGACTGAGACTGCAGATGGGGCTTCCCAGAGGTTTCATTTCAAGCCAGATAACTGGTAATTTCTCCTTTCTGTTTAAGAATCTGTTGTCCCTCCTTTTCTCTGCAGCTGTTGAGGTTTTTCTCTGTGAAAAGCTGAACCGTATCTCTGACTTAATGAAGATGCGTAAAATGATTGAAATTGCCTTAACAAGGCAGTGCTCTATATACAGCAGCAATGAAAATGTCTGGCTGTTTGTAAGGGATACTTTGTCCTTTTCATAAAGGAACTCTGGTTTCTAACCATATTATAAAAATAATAACAATAAAAAATATCCTTCTTATGGCAGAGCTTTAAGCAACTGAATGGCTTAAAGACCACAAAGGCAGATTGTGAGTTTAACCTGCATGTGTTGACTAATTAAATTCTTTTGAAGGAGCTAATTTCATGTATTTTATTTAATGAAAGCTTACTTAGGATTTTAATGATGTGGGTCTTTTCTCTTCAGTAGAATGCCATATTGACTCATGACATATTTTTACACAGGCTTCATTCTGCTGGGAACAACAGTAGTTGGAAGTGTGAGCGCTTGATAAAGTGTCATTAAATTAGCTCATTGTAGTTGCAGATTTTTATTGCACTACTTCACCGAGGTATGAATTGATCACGTTGTACTTGCTGTTTTTAAAGGTGCAGCACTGTTATTGATTATGCTTCTTTATCTCAAGTGTTCCATCAGCTGCTGGCAGGCTGGTTCCCTCTACAATTTTAGAAAGTACCGGTTTTGTACATTTTTTTTGTCCCATTCTGTGCATTTCTTGTTGTGTGTGTATGTCTTTGTCTGTTGTAAATACACTGAAAGAGTTTGTACTGTGCCCTTGTGCTCAGCAGCTCCCCTCTGTCCTGGGGTTTTGGGTGCTGCTGTAGGAAGGTGAAACAGTTGGTGTCCTGCTTGGAAGTACTGAATGGGCTGTTATCCTTGGCTGATTTCCAGGGAATTAGTGAGATTTACTAACACAGAGGGCAAAATCAATCCTGCTCAAATTTTATAGCACATGCATTTGGAACAAGGGTTTCGTCTGTCGGTGTAATCGTTTGTAATGTGATGTATGTCACAAGTGAAGTCAGAAAAACAAGAGCCTACATCTTAGTTAGTCAAAACTTTCAGATATTTTTCCATGTTAACTTGAGTAGTGGATTTCTTCTACAAATCTTGGAACACCCAGACCTATTTCAATACTAAATGTATTGGAAATGGATTGCTGTCAAGGCTTGTCCATCTAATTAAATTTCCTTATTAGCACCGAGGCTGCAGTCTTCCAGAGAAGACATTAGATGAATAATCTTTCCAACTTATTTAGGTTAAAACTGCATAGTCTTTCAGCTTAGCATTTGATGAAAGTTCAACAACAAAATACGTCTTGTTCTAGTCCCCTTTTTGTGCGATCTGTGGTAATTCAATATACTCCTCAAATATAGATTGATATTTCAGCTGTCGGTGAAGTATTTTCAGACTTCAATTATCACAAGCACTTGATGCTGTGAGGACTCTGTCACCTCACGCCTCAGGCTGCCGACAGGTCCAACAATGATGGCTTTTATACAGTTATAAAGTTTGCAGTGATTCATTTTGACACGTGCTCAGCCAAATGTGAGAAACTTCCTTTCATAAAGTCCTGCTGATCCACAGGGATTGTTTTTGGTCTGTGTTGGTGATTGTTGTGTCCTTACAGGAGAAAGGAATCTCAAGAGCTTTTCAGAGAACCAAAACAGATGAATTTGAGCAAGAGTCGTGATGGATTTTCTAACAGGTGGGGGACTTGCCTTTGGAGGGAGCTACCAAGTGAAGTGAAATATGCTTTGACACTTGAGCTTTGCAAATGGGCATTCAGTGACTCCCAGGAGATGTGGCTTTAGTCAAATATAATCCACTGACCCTCTGGAATGTGTGTAGCAGGGGAGAGCATCCAGGCCTGCTGCTGCCCTTTCACATGAGAGGTCAGGGATGGTGCAGGTGGGAATGCCTTGCTTCCTTCTATAAATGGAGGAGAAAAACCCACACTAGCTCAGGGTGGGTAATGGAGAGTATCATAATAAGACTGAGAACTGGATGTTTAAAAATTGCTGTTAAGTTTCTGGAAACGAGATATTTGCGCTAATTAGACTATTTGCCTGTCATCTTTATTCACTATTTAAATAACAAAAAGCCCTCAAGTGAAATCAAAGCACAGTAGAACATATTTCTTGAGTCTCCTTGATCAAAGCCTATGGAAGGAGAGGAATGCTGCTCATAACTAGTTATTTCCTCAAATTCAGATTTGAGAAATATTTTCTATTGTAGTGTGAGGGCTTCTGTATAACGTCGGTGGTGGCAAAGTGATGAATGTGTTTCAGGTATCAGACATCCTGCTCCTTTCCAGGTGAACACGTGATGGATTGCTATTAGTTCTTGAGGGATGTGACAGAAATAAATGTCTTCAAATTAAAACAAACCACAAACTAAATGGGTATTGCTTATGTCCTTACTTAATGACTTACATCGGTTCAGTTGTGCCCTTGTCTTCCTCTGTATCTACCTCTCTATCTTTTCTTAGATCACAAATAATCTTTGAGATGGAGATCACCCTTTTTCTGCCCTGAGTTCATAAAGCAAATGGCACAATGGGATCCTGGCCATGTGTGGGGTCTCCCAGCTTTTATCTTGAAGGGAGCAATTAATAAAATAAATAGGAGATGCCTTTGGGTAGCTGTTCAATCTCCTGCTCAGATGTGGCTTTAGAGCAGAGTGATACAGAAACCTGTCCAGAAATTTTCGAGGTGTTATTTTTTTTTATTGCTACTGTTTTTAAGGATGTGTTTTTTAGAAAGGCTGAGAGGCAGAAGAAAGGCAATTTTTAGACTTGAATAAGAGGGAAAGAGGATTCTTCAAGCTTGAATGTCTATGACTGGGAGAAAGTAATTAAAGAGAAATGGAAGCCGACACCTCTCTGGACCCAGGTGGGAGGCAAAGGTCACTTGTGTGGCCTTTAGGCTGGGACAGACAACCTGAGCTGGCTGGGTGGCATTGCTGAGCTCAGCACAGCTGGTCCTGGAGCACTGGAAGTTTTCAGTGTCTCATACAGTCCTGAAGGAGGACTGGAAAATGCCAAGGAAAATGGGAAGCAGTCTGCCAGTATCATGACACAAGATAACTGGGAAATAATACCGTACAGCGCCGGAGCTCATGTGCTGTCAGCCCCTGATGTACATCTTACTCCATTGTCAACTTAGTAATTGGCACTGAAACTCTTTAGTCAGAAGCCAGCTGATTTCTTTGTTTCTTTTCATTCTGCTCCTTCTAGATAAGGGGAATGAAAAGATTATTTCATAGACGTGTTATTCAAACATCGGTGTTCAGGCTCATTACAGAAACCAGCACAGCCTCCTGAAAAGAACAAAGCATCAGCTCTTGTGATGCCCCATCTGATCACCCACCCAGACACGCTTTTGTCAAGCCTGGGAATGCCATCAGCCTGAAGGATTTCCTGCTGTGGGAGTTCCTCACCTGTGCTTCTGCAGCTGACTTAGTTTGAATTTGCAAGTCACAAATTGTGTGTCATTTCTGCACAGGTTACTTTGAGGGATTTGATTTAAATTCGTGTCCTTTAGTCCACTTCTCCTGCATCACTAATCATGTTTATGTTTCTAGATAAATAGGTCAAATCAGTTGGAAGAGGAGGGAGTGAGCTGAGTGTCCCAAATAAGTATTTTGGAATATATTTATTAATCCGTAAAGAATAAGGATAAGTTCCAAGTTTGGGTGCTCTAAGTGGTTTTGGACTGGCCACAACATGACATTTAGATCTGTCTTTTGAAACTTGTCACCATTAAAAACTTTAGTTAAATGTCTTTCAAATTTATGGATTTTCTCTCCTTTCTTAGCCAGATGAACGCTGAGAGAAGGGTGTGCACTTTAGGCATGCCTAAAACTGGAGAGGAAAAGGAGGAGGAAAAACTGGGGAGAGTTCAGTGAAGTGTCTGCTGGGTTTCAGGAATAGTTTAATTTATGATAACATCTCTTCAGCAGTTGACTTGTTGTGATCTTGAAGGAAACTCTTGCAGACGGAGCTTTCAGTATTTCTAGGAGAAGTGATGTATTTTGTGCATGTGCTTTACTGCCATAGAGGGGCCCCCTGAATTTGGAGGCCAAAGGCCTGGGGGTTTTAATTCAGGGTGAGAGTTACAAGATGGCACTTGTGCATAGTAAGTTTCTAAAAACAAACACATCAGAGTTTAAAGCTTTTTACCAGCACCCTGTAAAGTCTGGTTCAGAAGATATTTAAAAACTGTAAAAAACCCCCAAACACACAAGAAAAGGAAAAAAAAAGATGTACTTGCCTGCTTCTGTGCAAGTGTCCCTGAAATTTGATGAGTTCATTTTTACTTATTTATGGGCAAATTACAGAGGTGCATCTGTTCCTTCTCTGTATACAGTCAGGCATCTCAAGTTTCTAAGATACTTTTTGACATTCTTTGAAGATTTAATGCCAGGTGGAAGATCAGTTAGAATTACAGATATCCTAAACTTTTAAAAAAATGCTTCTGCCTGAAAACTTTTTTTACTTTTGCTCCCAACTTTAATGAGGCACAGTCTAACCAACTGAAGCAATAGAAAGAGAAAAAAAGCCAACCCAACAATTCACAAGAAAAAAAATCTTTCCACATGTTTACACTGAAGCCAAAATATTTGTGCTGTGTTTATTTAAATGCTCAGGGCTGTGTTGTCTTATAAAAACTGGAATAAACCAGTGAGTAGCATGGAAGTCAGATACTTGAGCAAGGAACAGTTTGCTGAAATCCAGCTTTTACTATTTTTGCAAGTTGCTTACACTGCTGTCAGTAAAGAGGGCAAATAATTGTAAGTAAAGCTCTCTTTGCCTGCCATTAATTGTGAGAGGGAGTATGTGCTTTTAGACAGCAAACAACCTGATTTGCATGTGCAATCAGGCAGGTGGGTTTCCTGCAGCCCTTCTACATCTTAATTGTGTCTGCAGAAGGGGGAGCTTTGTTGCTTTGTTTTAAAGATGAGGCCTCTAAAAGTGAAGAACACCTGAGCTGTCTCACTAGGGGGTTGGCTTTGCTTTTTTCCCTTAAATTCAATCACTCATACAAATAAATATACAAACACCCTTTGAAAGTATGGCCTGAGGAATGTGACACTGGCCATCAGTTAGTGGATTTTGCTTATTAATTGCTTCATCTATTCAATACTATTGAAAATACCCTTGAGCAGAATATAGCTGCAGGGGAGCACCACTCTAATGCAGCAGCCTAATTAATGAATCTCGGTGCCACTTAGACGAGCATTATGCAGTTGGCCTTGGTTGTCAGTATAGATCTGTTCCTACGACATTCTCTATTTGCCCAGAGAACTGGTGCTATTATGAGGAAAATGAGTGGAGTGGGATTGGGAGGCTGGTGTGTCCAGGTGTGGGAATGAAGCAGTTGCACTCTCAGTGTGCAGTTGCATTCCTGGCAATACAGGTGTCACCAACATCTCCTGTCTGCCTGGAACAACAAATGCATTCCCTTGGCTTTTATCTCAGTAGCCGTGACTGAGATTATTCACTGCATGCAGATGAAGTGAAAGCGAAGTAATCATAGCCAGAGTCTGAAAGCAGCTGAATTGTTTTCATTTAACAGAAAGGAGAGAAAAACAGGAGTAGAAAAGAATTTTCTTTTTCATTTAATATATAAAAAACTCCCAGCTTTTGTGTGCATCCAGAGAGCATCTGGTTTTTGTAGTGTGGATGGTGGGGTGAGGTGTTTGTCTCCAGTTGAGTAATTTGGGCAGTAATACCTGCTAGTGATGCACCTTTTCTGAAAATCTTTTTAAGAAAGTTATTCCAATAAAAGTCATGCTGATAGTCAACAGATTCTTAATTGTTACCTTTAAGAAAATAAGTGGTGTGTTTGTGATCTGTATTCCTGAAATCATTGTACCAACAGAAACTGTGACTCTGGGTGCAAATCAGAGCTTGTGTGTATAATTGAAGTCATAGATCAAATTACTGAACAATCAAGAAATAAAAATTTGAGGTTAGACCAGCTCATTTTTTGACATCCCTTCCAACTCTGGCTATTCTTTGATGCTTTGAAAGAGGCACAAACACTCCTAAGAACTTTCTGTTCAATCAAAAGCTGTAATAATCTACTCTCCTTTTAGTTCCTTTCTGAATGATGCTGAGAATGATTCTTTTTTGCAGGGCCCAGTTCTGCAAGTCCCCACTATCTTATGGCCCCTCTGCATGTGAGGCCCCATGATAAGGACCCCCTTATTGACTTATAAATCCTTTAACTTTCTGCAGTATTTTAACATGTAATTTTCTGCTTCTCTTTGGAGACTCACTGAAACCGGTGATTTCTGCTTGGGCTTAGGGGAGCTCTTTGGATAAAATAATTTTCATTAGCAAATTCCTCTGATGGGCTTATGGACCTCTAATGTCAGATCATCACTGAACTTTTTTCTGTTCTCTGAAGTGACCCTGGCTGTGATCAGTTTTGATCCTGGAGTATCTTTACTGGTTTGAATGTTGGTGATTTATGTGGCAGCTTCTCTGCTTCAGCCTGTTACTGGTGCCCAAGTTTCTGCCTGAGCTGCTTGGACTGGCACAGATCTGCCCCACTTCTGGCTTCCCCTTATAGCTGCTGCGGGCATTCCTCGTGTCTGTTGTAGTGTCAGCTCCTTACTCTATTCTTTTTTTTTTTTTTTTTCATGTGAGACAATAGATTAACACACCTAAATGTGAAATTTTCTGAGGAATTTTTAATGCTTGCAAGTGGCACTTGAGTGGGTGATTCCACTAACTCCGGCAGTTAGTTGATGAAGCATTCTTTGCCTCATGATTTGAGTAATAGAAGTAGTTGCATCTGTGGTTATATATCAGGAAAAATAGCTTCTCCAGCTCTTTTCAATCACTTTCATTCACTGGAAGTGGCCAGAACACTGTTCAGTGCTGGTCAGTTGTTTCTAAGTCAGTGAGCATCTGGGTTGGTCATTAGCCAGCAGGGAAATCAATTAGGGCTGGTGGGAGTGTGTTGGGAGGAAAGGATTGAAATTCAGGAATTCTATTGATCCATTGTCCTGTATAACCAACATCCCCACGAGCTGGTCATAAAGCTGTGCTGGAACTCCATGGAAGCTCTTTCCTGCTCTTGCATCTCTATTCAACCAAAAATGACTCCTCCAGTCAGCTGAGATGGCAATTCTCTGAGGTTCAGAATTCCAAACTTTGATGAAGTAGCAAGCTAATTAATAAAGCAAAAATTGTTAGCATTTTTGTGTGGAGTGGTGCTGAGGATCCATTATTTTATTTAGTGTATTTGTCTTAAAGTGATTATGATACTAATTATAAGGCTCACTAGTCTGTTTAACAGGAGCCCAAATAATTATAATTTGTTTGCATTCCCACCCTGTGTATTTTCATGCAATAAGAAAAACATTTTGTTGAATGATTAATCTTGTGCATGGCTCTCTGTACGTTTAGGCAAATTAAATGTTTCATTTTTAAATTAAATATTTCTGGTTTTGTTGCACTTGTTCTGAAAGTGCATTGGTAAATTTTGAGCAAACTTGAGGATAAGGCCACAGGAGGGATAATTGGCTCTCAGGGCTGGAACTGAGTGTGTTCCCAGTGAAGTCCATAGCAAAATTCCTTTTGCTGTCAGTTTCTTTTGCATAATTTATTTTTCGTTTTAAAAAAACCTGGGTTGAAGTTCTTTATTCTGAAACTCTTCGGCCTTGGAACCAATTTGGGAGCTGAGTTCCTTTGCTCCTGTGGGAGCAATTTGAAGGACAAAATTCTTAACAGGCTTTTCAATGAATGTTCAGTTTAGGGCACCTTGGAATCAGCAGCAGGCATCAAAAATCCCTGTGTGAACTTGGAACATCCAAAGACTGTGTTACTTAATGTTAGGAAAAAAATTGTCAAGATTTTATGAAGAGCTCAGTAAATTGAGGCTGAATCTAAAAGTACCGAAGTCACTTTTAGAGCTGTACTTCAGAAAACGGCTTAAATGAGAAGTCAGCACGTGAAGTTAACTCCTTGTTTATGGCAAAAACAAAACAAAACAAAAAGTCGAGTTGTTTCTAGGAATGTACTTGGAAGTTTTCTGAAGTTTAGGTAGCAAAGTGCTTGCTTAGAAAAAAGACCCAGCAGAAAAATCACAATTTCGAACTTAGATAATAGTTTCTGAAAATAGCTGGGCTGCCAGAATGTCAGTGTTTGGAATGAGAAGATTGCTAAGGGGAAATGGCAAGTAATAAGGGGCCTAAAGAGACGGGAGCAGCTCACAGCTTCATCTTGGTTCGAGGGAGAGAAAATTGCTTAGCAATACTTAGAGCATCTTTCATTCCCAGATCTCAAAGCTTGCTGAACCAAACATAATTCTTTGAAGGCAGGTATAGACTGATGACCACTTTGCTCCTTGTCCTGGTGCTGCTGTCTCTGCACTGGAGCATCCTGACAGCTGGGCTGCAGGGGCTGATGCTGCTGTGGAATTCAGCACATGAGGAATAGGGAAAATGCAGTTGGGAGGAGGCCGGGGGTAACTGCAATGCCATCAGCTGAGTCTGGACACCACCGTGCTTTCAATGAAGGAATAAATAAATAAATAATCAAGTGCAGGTGAAGATATTTCCTTTCTTCTGACATTTGTATTTGTTAGTCTGCCAAACTTTCCCTTTATTAGGAAGAAAATTGGAGCAGCCAAGATTCTTAATAATAAAAAACCTGAGCGGAACTGTTAAAATTCCATACTGTTCAAAACTTTAATGCCAGTTGGCTGTATTATCTCTTTATAATTTTCTTCTTCAGTGCATATGTAACTGCATTAGTTGGTCATTTACCAACAGACTCGGAAGACCAATACCATTTAGCTGGAAAAATAGCTGGAATTTTTTATAAGGGAAGAAAATGGACTGAAGTGTTACTTGATTCTTGATGATGGCAGTAGTAGTATTTATCTCTTTCTACATTTTTTTTCTCTCCCAAGCTTTTCTCATAAAGACAGGAACTCCAATTTTATTGACATTAGTGTGAATAAAACCAGTGCATTCTCAACTGAGGTGGAGAACTGTAACTCTTTTTTCTATGCAAGTAATAATTGCATTTGTCACTCTCGTAAGTGTTGTAACAGTGCACAAACATTTGTCTTGGTTATTTGAAATACAGACCTTCACTCTTGAGTTTATAGTCTACAGAAAGACCCCATGTGTGCAGAGCCCTTCCCAGTGTCAGGCTTGGGATGGAGGGGGAGGACATGGAGAGGGGGAAGAGCTGGTGAACACTGGTGTAAATCCCCATCCTTTCTCTGGGTCTTGGGAAGTCCTTGCGAGCAAAATGCTATTTGATCAGTGCTGATAATATATTGTCAGGCACTTAGGCAGCATAGCTGTTTGTGCTGAGCTCTCTGAACCAGAAGGAAAAGGAAACTTCCTAATGAACCTCCCAGAGAGCTGAGCCCCAAGCGTGGGGTCTGACACTGTTTCTTCATCTGCTGCCAGAAGGCTCTAAATAGGTCTTAAAGCAGCTCCAACAGTTTATGCCATTTAATAAATCTAATCTGGGAAACAGGTCACGTAAGAAACCTAAAAACTTTTCTTCTAATTACAGTAAGATTTTATTGAATGCACATTATACATATAGATCATAATACTTATTAAAAAAAGACTATTAAGATTTTACAGTTCAAGATTTTACAGGCAATGGAAACAGTGGAAGCCTAATGCTTTCTGAGAATCATATCTGCATTAGCAAGATAAAGGACAATTTAGGAAGATTACAAAAGCAATGATTTAGAGTACAACATAAAAATCTGCTGAGAACTAATTCGCAATGCCAGCTGCTGCTAAGCTTCTTAATCTTTATCTAGTTCAATTAAAATCTGAATGTTTGGGATTTCATTAACAACTGGGGACTTGAAAATTACATGCACTTTTACACTGTATTCAACTGCTTATGCACGATATTGGAAGTTGCCCGAAATGTCTTCAGGTAGACTTGAGATATAATTAAAACTTAAGTACTTAAAGGATAACGCAGAGGTAAAAGAGGATTATTTTAAATTTTCTGTCAGATCCAATTGACAAAAAAAAAAAATAAAATTTGCACGGGTTGAAATGAGTTGCAAACCAGTCAGAAATTAATGCAAGGGATATTTCTGGCTGATTGTGCAATCAGATGTGCAGATCAAACGGCTTCATCGGAGGGCGGGGTGGATCCAATGTTGTAATTGGGCCCTGTACCGCTTGTATTTTTTTGTGGCAAAACCACTTCACATCTATCGTTCAATTCTGTACTGATGTAACCACGCTGCTATCAATTAATTATGCATTTCAAAGAATCTGCAAGTAGGCCTTTCTAAAATTAAACTAAGCAAAGTGATGAACAAGCTTTTAATCACTTAATACTGTGTATAAAAAATAGTTTCTTTCCATTAATTCCTCAAGAATAATTCTTCTAGAAGTTTTTCAAAGTAGAAAAAAAAAAAAAGACTTTTTTTCCTCCTCCTTCCTTGCTTTTCTTCTATTTTCCATGAAAAATTTGCCCATCATTGGCATTCCTGCTGGTTTAAAGCAGTGAAATAAAACACATGTCAGCAGCTCTGGATTTTGAGGCAGTCACTGAAAAGGCTGAGGATTTGGTTATTTGATGGTGTACAAGAATACTGAGTTTTTTTCTTTCCAGTATAATAGACTAGATGTCATGCTGGCTGTATTTCCAAGGGGAGCCAGGTGCTGAGGGAAGTGTGACCAGGCAGGGTTTCCTGGGGTCGAGGGCACTCTGGGATGTGCTAGTTAAGCTCTGGGTCATATTCGTAGCTGGTTTAAATTTTCAAAGTTGTAAACTGGAATGGATTTCTTTTCCCTTTAATTATTCAGCTCTAATGATCTTAGGTGCCACAGTAGGATGTGGAGGTAAGAATATTTTCAGAAGGAATGAGGGTATTTAAGGTGGTGATATTTCCCTGGGAAATGCTGAAGAGGTGTAGTGCTGCAGGATAATTGGTACAAGACTTAGAGACAGCCTGGACGTGTTTAAATGGTGTGTTTTGATCAAGTTAACTTTTAAATTATCTAATGATAAAAAGAAATCATTCAGTAGCAAAATTTCTTAACACATTTGGGGAGTTGGTGTTAACTTTTGTCGTGGGGAATCAAAGTGCTGTTCTTAGCAAAGGAAAACAGAGGTTTTGTCTGCTTGGCAACTTGATTTTTTTTTTTTCTTTTCCCTTATTTAAAAAAAAAAATCATGCTTGAAAAGCAAAACCAGTGTGTAGGATTACTGCCATATATAGATTTAAATAAAAAACATTTGTTCCCCCCTTCCTTCCTCTGTCATGGTTTTCAAGTGTAAATGCTTGATTTGGTCAGCCAAGACAAGTGGAGAAAGCAGGAAAGGAAAGTGAATTTTGGCTTCAGTATACTTTGGCCAAGAGGGTAGTTAATGTGTTCTGCTGTCCTGTCTTATATTTGTGCATAGAAACTTCTCCATATGCCAGGAAAAATGATGCAGATATCCCCTGACAGTAAGTGTTTTTAAGCAAGTTATTTTTGTGGAATTACGTCTTTGACGTGAAGGGAAATTTATTTACAGGAATTTGTATGTGATAGTTTTCTTTCCCCTGCATGTTTGGATGTTGTCCTTTGAATGGTGATGCCTCCCATATTACTTAATAAGGCAAACTGTAATTTCAGAATTAAAAATAGGCCTCTTGCATTCTCATTTAAGAACTGAAGTAAAGGTGTCTAGATTGCAAGAGTTAAGTACTCTTGAAAAATCAATTACATCTGTCTAGGGCTGTGTGCTTGTACTGCAGAGGGAATCTCACAGCTGAGCTCCCAGGGCAGGATGGCTGGGGAGAAATGCAGGATCCAGGCAGTGATGCCTGAAGGTTTTATCTGTGTATGTGGGAGATTTTGGTCATGTAGGGGATACCCTCATGGCTGGCTGTGCCCCTGGAACTTTCCAGCAAGCCTGGGCTGTGCTAGTGCCAGCAGAAGCAGGGCTGAGCTTATTTTTTAGTCTGGAGTTGATTCTGTGGCTTTAATAAATTCAAATCTACCTCTAACCTTCCACATGTGAGTGCTGAGCCCTGTGAGATACACAGTATTTCAGCTTCAGAGATCTTAATTTGTCCTGCCATGTGCTGGGATAGGTGTCCTCAGAAGAGCAGAAAATCAGCTCTTTCCTCTTGACTGTGGAATACATTGAGTCTTTAGAGGTATTTCTTTAACTCTGGAGTTTTATTATCTGATCTTAAAATGGATCAGCCATATTATGTGGGTAGCCTGGTATGACAATCTGGACATGGGCTTTTACTCCTTGGCTTTAGGTCCTTTCAGAAATGGAGGGGTTGTTATCAAAGATTAAAATGAACTTCCTTCTCTATTTCTTGAAGAGAGAAAACTGAAATAAATAAAATGAAGAATATTGATACTACATCACAAATGGAAACGTAAATGTGTCGCCAGGGAGATGAGTGGGAGTTGAGAACAAAGATAATACAGACATGATAAGTATCTGTACTTTTGGCTTCAGATATGGAAATCTGTGCCACAGATTGATCCTATAGGAGTAATAAATACACATTATCTGTAATTATTCTGAAACTTCATAAACTTTACTTTATTAACATCCTTTGCATCATTTTTTTCTGAGATCCTTTATTTTTATGGGACTGTCAGGCTTTTTAATTTTAATTCCAAGAAAATGGCTCCAGCTGTTAGGAATTTTGTTTTAGCTTCCTTTTCTGTCATTCTCTTGAAAGCTGATAAACTGTCCCACTTCTGTTCTCTGGAGGCCAAGAGTTTCCTTTGGAGAGTTCTGGTAGCAGGTTGGAGAGTTTCCGTGTCTCAGCTATGCCTGGATGATTTTTATTTCTTAAGAAGATCACAGGTGGTGAATTTGCAACTTCTATTACAAATACCATTTTGGATGTAGTTGCACTCAGAGAAGGATCCTACAGTGGGACCCCTTTTTCATTTGGGTGTATTCCCTTTGGCAGAGCAGGAGTTGCTCGGAGCAAACCTAGTGCACCATGTTCTCCTCCTGAGGAACTGGACTTCTCAAAGAAGTCTCAACCTTCCCTGAATAAGTTGAAGAGGCCACCAGACCCAGTGCTCAGTAAGGGTGGTCCTGAGAGCTGTGTTAGCATTACATCATTTGATTTTGATCACACACATATCAATTTAAAAGAGCAATAATGTTCCAGAGCAAGAGTGGAATTTCATCTCTGAATAAAATGGGGCTGCTTCAAGGAGAAGAAATATGAAAATGGAAAAAAAAATCAACCTTGAGTGAGCAGAAGTTCTTTGTGTGTGTGGGAGGATTTGCCTTGGAATAAATCTCATGCAAAAGTTTAACATGTTACCTGCAAATGTTTACATGGCAATGTAAACAATATTTAATTTTTTAACTTACATTTTGCAATTTTGTTTTTAATTTAAAAATGTAACATCAAATAGGAAGAATGTTCTTGTGCCGTAATGTGTTCTTTTATCAGTGGACACAATCGAGTGGTGTACAAGTTACCAGCACACTGAGCTGGGCTCAGCATGGAGATTGAAACTGTTTATTGGCTTTCTTCTGCTGTCATGATCACATTTCATGATGTCCTGAGGCCTTAAAAAATCAAGAAGCAACAGTAAGCAGAATTTCAAGGGCAGCTTTTCTGAAGAGCAGGAATTAAATACAGACCATTGCACTCTTGTGAGAGTGATCACCTGGTGAGGTGTTGCCCACAGATTATGGGATAGAGGTGCAGTTGAATTTTAATCCAAAATTTGGGTACACAATTTGATTTCCCAAGAGCAAAGAAATACTCAAACTTTTCCCATTTCCATCAGTGCAGTTCTCCCCACTTCTCCCCTTATAATGGGGGTACCCAGCTGTTGTCTCTGGGCCACATCTGCCCAAGTAAAATTGGCCATCTGAGGGGCTCTCAAGTGAACCAGAAACATGAATTTTAGTGAAAACCACAAATATTTCACTTGTCCAGAATAAGATTCAGATTTCATGCTAATGTATGTCTCCACACTCCTTTTTTAAAAATTGTTAAAAAAAGGTAAACTTTTTAGGATGAAAAGTAAAACTAAATGAATAAAAGACTTTCTCTGTCCTCCTTTGCTCTTTAATAAAATGAAACTTGAGTGATTGTGAATGACTTCTGAGGAATTCAAGCCCTTGAATTGAACCTTTTTTTTTCTCATAGAGTTTTAATTTGAAATTTTGTATTTGCTAATGTCACATTTTTACTATATCTGAAGATTGCCATCTACTGGCATATAAGAGCTTTGGGGTGTGTTATTGTTCATAAATTTGAAAATTTCAATGAAGTTGTTATTTTCTCAGTCGATTTTGTGATTGCATTATGCTTTGTAGGATGGGGCAATAGTAGGGGAAACATTAGCAGCATTTACTTTATCATACCAAGTGCTGTGCAATGTCTGCTTAATTAAAAGCCCATTATAACAAGATATTGATGTTTCCCATGTGAATGAGCTCTATTACTCCAAATGAAGCCATGTTTCATATTTCTGTAAGAACAGAAAAACACATAAAATCTTAAAATACACATTTTCTCTAAGTATTTGTAGTGATTGGGCAACTCAATAAAGTACAGGGGTAGAATTTAATAGTGTAATTCTGTAATTATGGGAGACACCTCTCCCTCCTCGAGGGAGATTTTAGGTTATCCTAAAATTCCTTAAGTTTCTAGACCCTGATTCTTCCCAGCATCCTCTACTCAGCATAAAGATCTCTAGAGGAAGTTTATTTTCTCTCCTCCAGCTGGTGACAGGGCTGATGCAACACCCCCACCAAGTTTTGAGCAGGCAGGGACAGTGACCCTCTGCTCTGAGTGTTGAAATGCACCTGGAGCTGCCATCAGCTCCAGATTTGTGTCAGCTGTGGCATTGCAAGGATGAGTTGACTCTGCTGTTCTTT
Organism: Serilophus lunatus; assembly: GCA_013399895.1. Taxonomy (NCBI): domain Eukaryota; kingdom Metazoa; phylum Chordata; class Aves; order Passeriformes; family Eurylaimidae; genus Serilophus; species Serilophus lunatus. Next base: position 1,924,820 of record VXBA01004031.1, read on the forward strand.
GGTGGAGATGGTGGGCAGTGATGGGGATATTTTTGCTTGTAGCAATGCTGATCACAAAAACATCAATACTGACCAGATGAGACTGTAAGTGTGGATATGCTGCTGCTTCTTCCAGCACTCTGAAGAGTGCAAAAACCTGCCTTGCTCTGGGAAAGGAGTCTGTGTCTCGGGGATAAGGTGTAGGTGGCATATAGTGAAGGAGCTGTTGCTGTAACTACTCAAGCTCTATTGAATTGTAAAGTAAATAGTCATGTAAACCCTGTGTAACTTGCTGAGATGTTAACTAAAGCTGCCCTAGGGCTGCCTTCACACACACGAGCTATTGTTGATTTTATTTGGGACTTTGCTGCATTTGTGTATTAGTCATCTTGATGGAGTTCACCCCTCCTAGTATGCACCGTTTCTCTTATATAAAAGAGTGATCTGCAGTGAATTAAAATAATGGTAAAACAACATGTATTTTTGTATAAAAATGTGTTTCTTAAGGTTCTGCTGTATGGACTTCATCAGGGGTATTTATTTATTCTCGATGCTGTTGGCACTACACTTTGATTTCCCTTAGATGAGAGCTGTCAGTTACACAGTGTAGATGTATTTACTGCTAATTATAGACAGTCTCCTTGGCTCCTTAAGGCAAGCAGGCTTGCCACCATTTGCTCACACAAGCCTATTTTATGCGTCTTTGGTTTATAAGTACTTGGAAAGTAGAAGAGTGGGGAGAATTATTGAGAGGTGTAAGGCATGAACCTGCAACCTGCAGCTAAGCTGACTGTGAATATACTTAGATGCAAAGAAGCATAATTTTCTCTTCTCGTATCTTGGGTAGATTGAGGGTGTTTTTGATGTGCACCAGCTTCTGCAAACACCAGATCCATGTAATGGTGCTCCTGTTTGGAGTCTCATGCCTGAGGGATGTGCCAGTGGGAGCCAAGCCATCGAACCAGCTGCTCGCTGTTCCATCTCCCCACTAAAGAGAAAATTTACCTCAGATTTTTTTTACCTCTCATCAGATAAATATTGACTTCCTCACTTCTTCAAGCAGCACCCTCTGAGAGGCAAGTGCTCATTCCCACCTTCTGTGAGCTTCTCTACAAAATAAATGCATGTTTACAGTGGTAAATGGAGCAGCCCATTAATGTGGTGATTGATTGACATGAAAATGTAGTTCTGTGATTGATGAGACAAACCCATGTTGTTCACAAAAGCTCTGAGGAAATGCAGTCTATACCATACTCGTTACTACAGAGTTTTTAGTGGGTTTTTTATTATAAGCAGTCAATTTACTTCCAATTATAGTATGAACTGCAGTTAAGTCTGGCTGTGGTTAATCACAGATCAAAGGCATAAATCATATAAGACAAGTCTTGGCTATTAAGAGATGGACCATTCATTAACAGAAGCAACTGCATCATTCTGGTCCCTCCTCCATGGCACACACACAAGTCTTATTTCCCTTAAGATATTCACAGTGCTGGCATTGGCCTGTAATACATTTCAGTATCACTGGATGTACTGTGGAGTGAAAATTCCCTTGCCTATGTGAGTTAGAGGAGTAGTTTGATGTTTCTCCACTGCTGACTTGCCCCAAGATTCCTGTCAAAATGCATATCACAAATTATTCAGGCACACACCTGTTCTGTGGATAAGTGTATTAAAAGGTGATGAGATGAGACCCTTAGAAATTGAGAGAGATGCTAACTTTCTTTTGGTAGTGATAGAATCTTACCCTTGGTGTGTCCTGAATCTTAGCAAAAACTTCACACAGATCGTTTCCAACTTGCGAATCACTGTTGCTTTTGTGTGGGTTTTTTTGTTTTTGTTTTTTGTGGGTTTTTTTAATATTTCTATTTCCTGGCAGTTGGCATGATTTTGAAGGAAATCAGTCCAGTTGCACTCATGTCTTTTGGGCAGTTCCCCTTAACAGTCAGTGGTGACAAAGCACAGCTTTTCTTTTATGTGAGACTGAATAAATCTTTTGTTGGTGCAGAGTAAGGGGAAGGGTAGAAAGAGGAAAAACTCAACACCTTCTCAGCTGTTTGAATTTATTTTTTTTCTCTCGAGAGTTCCTTATTTCATTGAGAAATACTCCATCTTTTGAGAAAATAAATCACTGTGCTTGCTAAAGATAGAGCAGGCTGCCCTTGGCGATGATGCTTTAGCAGAGGAGTCATGTTGTTGATGGATTCCATAGTAAATAAACTTGTTAACAAATGAAATTAAACTTGAAACTGAATAACTGAAGTATTTTCCATGATTTGTTTGACTCTGTCAAAAGGGATTGATAAAATGCCTGTTGCAATACGTAGGAGCCTCTGATTCTGACAGACTTTGGAACAGGATTAAAACTGTTTGCAGCCTTTTGGTTGAGTTTATTTACAGAAAGGTGTGCTTACACTGGTTGTATGGTTTTCAGGCCCTTCAGATGTTTGACTGATGGCTGTGCCTATAAACACAACCTTTAATAACAAACAGAAAGATGGGGAAGGGGGAGCTGCCTGGTCTCACTGGCCTCTCTCACTAGTACTTCCAAGAGCAGGAGCAATTCTTTTAAAAATATAATTATTCTTGCTGTGCTTTGTTTGCCTCAGTAGTTCCTTATCTGTGAACCCATGAAAAATGAGTCTGTGCCATGGATCATCTACCATTTGTGTTTTGATTTGCATTCCAGAATGTGGCTCAGATCTGATAATGGGTTCCTCCTTTATCATGGCATCTCTCCCTGGCTGCACACTATTACCTCCTTGCAGGCTCTGTCTGTGTGGGGGACTCAGGGTTGCTCTGAGCATCCCCCTTTTCATGGGTCTATAAATTACATGTACGACCTCGTGAGGTTTTTGTACAATTCTCCCCTAATTGTCAGAGGTTTTAAAGTTTCCTTATCTCTGTGGCATTTCATGGATAAATTCATACCTGACTCTGTGGGGCAGCTATCAAATAACCTTCTTGCTCATGCTGCTGCTGTTAAACAAGCCTGGGAACATCCATCTGTGGGTTTCTCTCTGTTCCATGTTTCTCTGTGTGAAGATCTGATTGGTGAAAGCATTCAGAAAGCAGTTCTGGTACATCTTCTACAGAACAGACGTCTTGTTCTGTACAAACCTCAACATCTGTGACTTAAAAAAAGGAATAAAAATTTGCATGACTCCCTTTAAAATTAGGAACTATATTGTAGCTTCGTAGAAGGTTGTTCAGCCTTGTTCCTTTTACTGGTAAAAGAGCTGATTATTAAGGTATTTATTTTTCCAGTTGATGAACCTCCCATCCCTAAATCTGTAGAATAGTACTTGCACTGTAGCATGTACCTACAAAAGGGCATGCCAGGTCATGATTGGCTAAATCTATATTTATGCAATATATTGTTTGTTGTATGAAAATTTGACCTCATTGGCTGTAGTCCCTTTCCATCTCAGTTGTTATCTGAAGTGTGTAATAATGAGGAGAACATCATCTCAATCCATCAGTGCAATCAGACAAAGAGATTCTGTTGCAAACTCAGGGAAGATGGTGTCCCAGATGGGAACAGCGAATTTAATTACTGACAATGGAACGAGTCTGAAATGTTTCTGCACGCACAGTTCTGGACAATGCACTGCTTCAAACCCAGGCAACTTGGGGTTTGCAACATTAGGCTGAGAAGGGTTAGTGGATGGTAATCCCCTTAACTGAGGATGGATGAGGGTGTGTGTGATGGGAAAGCTGGTGAAATGCTAATGAATTCATTGAGCAAAGTCAGTGAAATAGCTAAACATCTAAAGAGCAAATATCAAGCACTGATATTTATGTAGAGATAGCACAGAAAAACTGTTCGCCTCGGAGAGGCCCTGTGCTTCCAGCAAAGAAGTTTGGGGTTTTTTTATACAAAGAGCTTTATTCTGGGGGGTCTGCCTTGCTCTGAGAACAGACCTTGGTGATGGTGCTTTTCCTCTGTAGGAAAAGGGCGTAAGTAAGGGGTCACAGATACATCATATACAAACCCCAAAATCTTATCATAGTGCTACTTAGTAAATTAAGTTCAAACTGATGCAACCCCATGTTTGAGGCCATGCATCCAGGCTATGTCTGTCAAAAGCTGACCAGAAGTTGATTACAGGCTGTAATTCTTCCGGGACTTGCCCAACAGCTGCCCATTGGCATCTCTGTTGCTATCCAGGAGATGGATCCCTTGGTGTGCCGGAGGTAATGACCTTCTGGATGCTTTCTAATAAAACAATGAAGAGCTGACTTTATCATCCTTAAAGCAAATTACTTTTGCAACATGCTTTACAAATACCAAGGGTGCTCTTTAGATAGGAATGTCTTCTATTAAAAAGCCTTGAATATTTTTCTGCCTCTAAGTGGAAAAGCTTTCTCAGGCCAGTGAGGTGTATAGGAATAGCTCATACAGAGAAGGCAGGGGTGTTTTCTGTCTAGAGCTGTCTATAAAAGCAGTGCTACTGAATTGGTTTAGTTTGAGTTATCTTAGAGGTGTAGTAAATTAAGATTATTTTTTAATTTTTTTCATCTTCAGCTAATCACATCACCTTCATTTCTCCATCCTAAATAATCTTGGGTAAAGATGTTGAGATAAGTCTAGTAGTGCCTTTAATGTGTGTCTTGGCCTGCGTACGATGGCAAGATGAGTGCTAACACTGCAGGCCTGGGACTGTGCTTTGATGGGAGGGAAATAAATGGAAGCATTTCCTCGTCAGTGCTTTGGCTCAGCCCCGCGGTGGTGCGGGTTTGAGGATGGCTCAGTTCCCCAGTACTTTAGTTATGTGTTTATGTTAATATGGGATAACAACGAAAACACGAGGCTTGGCCCCAGTGTACTACCGTGGGCTTCCTGCTGACTTGTTTACGCCTTCTCATCCCACAGGTTTGTCTGTTGTCATAGTTCCCATTTTCTTTCCGTTTGTGAAAGCAGGACAGGAGGTCTCTATGGAGACAGGCATCAGTTCCACTCTGTGCACTAAACTGTAGGGGTTGCTGTAAGAGCAGAGCTGTGAACACGCTCCATCCCCTGTGGAAGCCAAAAACATTGCCATGCTGACATCTCCAATCCCTGGTGTCTCCAGGAATTAACATTTCAAGGTCGCAGTGGCTTCACTATAACACTGTCTGCTGTTACCTTCACTGGATCAGTAAAGTGGTAACAAAAACATCATTTCTGCACAGTACAACTTCAGCTCTCGGGGTTTTTTTATTAACTGCATAAAAGGCACTAAACTATGCCAGTGTGTTCTTAGAATTAGTACATGTCAATGTGACCTGAAATGAAAGCTAGGTGTAGCTCTCAGTGACTGGGACATGGGTAAAAAAACTTCTTAGAGTTGACTTTGCCATAAAGAAGGAGGTTGATGAGATGTTTTAGCTGCTGTGTGTGTGGTTGTTCAGCCTCCTACCCAGAGGAGCCAGGTTGCTGAGCAGTGTTGTGTAAAAGATGTGACTTATGTCTCCAAAACCTCTGAGCAACAAATCACTGGAGACAGGGAGGGATCTGTCTTGCCTACTGTCCTTGTTTGGGGCTGAACGTTGCTGTTGTTGTTGTCAGCTGTGTGATGGATATGATGGGAAGCGCTGTCAGGTCTGGCTCAAACAACTTTTATTCTTGTAATGATGAGGTAGGTGTTACAGGGGGAATTTTCAGAAGTACTCAAGTGACTCGAGAACCAAAATCCATCAGTGGTGTAATCCCTGAAGTTGAGGTTCCTGTATCACTGACTGTTAACGTGTTACTGTGTCACAGTTTTGGTCTGTGCCTCATCTGAGGCTGAACTGAGGGCCTAGAGAAGTGTGTGTACACACATATTTAGGTGTTTCTGTCTGACTACCTTCTGTGTTTCTCTGTAATCACAGATAGCTGTGCAGGAGAAACCTTGGTTCCCAAGGGAGATGTAAAAGGGAAATTATAACTGCAGGTGCTGTGAGAAGAGAGGGGTTGATTTGGGCAGGACGGGTAGAATCTAAAAACTCCATCAGACAAGGAATAAGAGTTTACCTCATGTTGTGTTTCATTTCTTTTCTCCTGGAGGCGATGGTGCTGATCTTCTGTGAGGTTTACTTTGGGAACCTGAATGGGCTAATTCTGTCTGGTGGGATGCTGATAGAAGTGTCATTCCTGGTTGGTTTACAGCACATGCTGTAGAACAGTAGTTGAATTTTGGAGCCAGTTTCCTGGACAAGCCCAGGCTTAACTGGCTAGGTGTAGTTTCAATAGTACTTGGGTTAAATGGAACCCTAAGGAATATTTTAAAAAATCGGTGCTTGAAAGGTGGCGTACTGTTCTGTTCAGTGTTATGACCTCGGTTAAAGAAAAAAAAGATAAATCTAGGATGTGATGTCATCTAAAGCACCTAAAATGCAGATCAGCAGCTTGCCTGAAGGATGGCATCTGAACACTGCCCTCAGCCTGTCACTGGTACCACTGGGCTGTGCAGGTTGGTGCCAGATCTAGAGATAGAACAGTGAGACTGACTGTACAGTATTGGTTGTGAAATAAAGGTCAAGTTCTTCTGTCTGATAAATCTGCTTTCTGTTAACCTCCTTGTGTGCTATGAAATTAAGATTAATTCAGATGAAGTCATCAAGGAATATTCTGGTGTGCAGAGGGTTGACACAGTGACTCCAAGCCTGTGCGGAGATCACAAGAGGGAGTAGTCCCTGTGGGCTGCTGGCAAGAGATAAAACATTCCTTGTTCTACTGTCGTGACATCTTTGAGCATGTAGCTCATTGCTTCCCACCAGGCACAGGTTGTTGGAGCTGTCTCAGCATAGAAGTGGATCAGGTTAATTCCAGGTCCCTGGGAGCTCAGTTTCTTGGCATATTTTCACAAGCCAGGACAATTAGGAGGATTAAAACCACCTTTATGTTAAAATCTGAGCCTTCAAGGCTCCTGTTGTAGTAAAGGGAGGGGAGAGTCTCCAGAGGGATTGGTTTTGTCTCGGGCTGGGTGTCCAATGTGGGTCATTCTGTGAGAATGTCTGTTGGAAGGGCTCATTGGCTGTGCCCCCTGGGAATGGCTTTATTGTATTTCTTCATACTTTCAATTCCTTTACCATTGAAGAAACGTTACTCCAAGTGTTATGAGTGCTTCAGGCAGTGACTTTGGCCTGTGTGTGGTATTCAAGGAGTGTCGTAAGATTGCGCTCCTCGCTCTGGGTAGAAAAAAAAATTAACAGAAAAGTCTTCTGACTTACTGACATACTTCCATTTTCTGGTAATTTTTATAGATATGAGCAAATGTAAGAGCTGTAGATAGGAGCAAATAAGAAAAGGCAGCAAATCAAATAACAAAATTTTGAAAAGGTCAAATTAATATATTTTTACAGCTATCTCTCACAGAATGAGCGAGGCATTAAAATTCTGATTATAAGTTCTCGTGAGAATGGATTGTAATGAGAACAGGAACCAGCGCATTATAAATCCACTCTCCTGGTAATAATTTAACTAGAGCAGTAACTGCTACAAATGTAATTCATTAATTCATTTTTATGACAATTTAAAGACTGAAATCTGGTTGTTATCATGTGGCCTTCTTATGTCATATCTAGGACAATTTTTGTAGCTAGAGTTTGAAGTTCTAAGATACATCATGAACCACATGGATACAAACTTTTTGGAGCTTACCTTGTCACAATTGCTGCTTTCTACGAAGTTCTTGTTTCACTTAAGATTGGGTTGAAAGAAGATTAAAAAGTAGTTCTGATTTGTGTTTATTTAGGACAGATGGCTAATTTAACTAGTCTGATCTCAGTTTTTTTATTGGACTTCATCCAGCGGTCCTCGATAGTCTCATATCTGAATCCAACATTTCCCAAAGCCATCAGATGCAAATAACAAAAGTAATTAAAAGACTGCTTCGAAGTGTAAATATCCATTTAAAAAGTGTGAAATTTTTGCTAATAACATTTGTGGAGCTTTCGATATTTTGAAGAGTTGTAGTTGCACTGACAGTAAAGACTGACACCAAATATGGTGAGTGGTTCTATTTGTTTGTTTGCTTTTTTTTTCCCCTGCTGCTTTCAAAGTATGTTAAAAAAGACCCTGTAGAAGGCCTGATGCTCACAAAACTTCTTGCCCTCTCTTTGGCAGGGCGGTGAGGGGAAGGATGGTGGCATTCTTGGAGTCAAGGTCGTTCAGCATTTAGGAGTGATGCTCTCAGCATTGGCTTTTATCCTCTGAAGCTCCTGCTTGTAGGCCTTTGGCAGGTCCTTGGGGCTTCCTGTGCTTGGGTTGCCCCCTCAGGAGCTGCTGATGGATGTTGCCCGTGTGACTGTCACAGAAGACGTACGACAAAATTATTGTAATCTGTCAATGTAAGACAGCTAGTTTTGTTTTATGAATTTTCAGTTTACTCCAGAACTTGTGTGTGCTGTCTCTAGAAACAAGGAGTGTAGCTCATTCTTGGTAAATCTTTGTGGTCGGGGAACACCCTGCAACAATTAAAATCTGGATTTTAGTCTGTAATGCTTAGACATCATAAGGAAAACCTTGGCTCTGCTGCAGTCAGCAACAGAACTTGTTATTGATTTGTAGCTGGATCATTATTGATGCTGAAAAAGAAGATACAAAATCATAAAATCCATGTTACTTGATTCTTTCTGTTGTTCAAAGCACCGAGCACATTTCCTGAGCCACAGTTCATGCTCTTCCTGCCTGTGTCAGGTACTCTGCCTTGTGTATTGGCTACTGGTTTGTTGTAACTGGCTTTTCTGGCATCTTCACCATGAGATGGATGTGTAGCTTAATCTTAATAAAGATGTCCACAGTCTGAAGAACTACAGCTGGGGAGCTTCTCTCTAAAATCAACTCCCGTGAGCCAAGTGATGGGTGGTTCCAGTGTCTTCATTACTGTTGTCCATATTTAGAGACATTAATGGTGATCCTTGTCCAAGGCATAGACCTAACAGAAGGCAGATAGTAACAAAGACCTGTGTACACCCTCTTGGGGTATTTTTATAAGGATTTCTTTAAAAATTGATTGGAGTGTAATAGATGTAGTTTTAACTATTAACTGTAGATACTAATAGATGTTCCTTGTAAATAACAACATGTTCTCATGAAATGTCCATTCATTATGCTCTTTGGAAGCTTAGGACATTCACATTGTTTGGCCATGCATTTAGTGTTAATCTTCTCAGTAAAAGTCTGTTTAGAAAACAGAATTTCTTGGAGTTCATATCCAAACTCTCTTTTTGTCCTTCCTACTCCTTCAGGCAGTCTCTGTATTAAATTGCAGGTTTTCTATTTTAACAATCTCATATTTAAAAGGATCTTTGAGTTCCTAAAAAAAAAAAAATTAGAAATGAAACATTGCAATAAGCCAAGCTGCAATCATAACATGTCCTGAGTGATATTAAAGTTCTGAGTAGAAGCAATAAATATTTCCCATAAGCCATAGATTAATGGGGCAGTAGCTGAAAACTCCTTGTGGCTGGAAGGAACAGCAGTGGCACTTTTAGTCAAGCCTGATCCACAGATATTGTATGTGCAGCTTCCCTGCATGAGGGGAGGTGTGGTTGCTGGGGAATTTGTTTTTGCAGGGCACTGCCTGGTCAACAAGACACTGGTGGTTTTCATTTAGATGTTGCTGCCCAGAACAATTTTCATTGCCCAAGGGTAAGTCTTCTTCCAACACAAACCATTCTGTGATTCTGTGGTGGTGCTTCCTGATACTGTTTCCTTTCTACTGTAAGTCAATGTAACTTTATTGAAATGCAGGTTTCCAGATGGAAAAAGTGGTAAATGGCTTAGAATGGTTGATTTTTGGCTTATGGAGACTCTGAGGATCCCAAGTTCCAAATGCTGTGAAGGTCACACAGTTGTGAACTGGCAGTGGCTCAGATGCTCCAGCCAGAGAAGCTGCCAACTGCAGAACAGGAGAGACCCTTCAGTAAAACCTTTTGTTTTTTGCTATTTTCATGACTATATGAACTTAGCTGTAGACTATTTCTGTGCCTCAGTGTGATGCAAGGTTTATTTCTGTCAGATGCAAAAAAAAGATAGGAAATGCTTGAGCTTTCACTCCGACCTCAAAAAGATCTTACAAGGCATTTTTGCCATGGCAAATTTCCTGCGCTTTTCAACAGGATATAACAATTTGTTTTAATAAACAGGATGACTGAGACTGTTGCTGAGTGAAACTAATAAGATGAGGGATGTTGACAAGTCATGGATTTGTATTGTTCAGCCTGGGTATGACTTGAAATGTCAGCAGTACTGGACAAGCACAACTGCTGAAAATGTGAATATATTTACATGAGTTGATATGAAATGTTGAAGCCAATTTGTTAATGGGCAGCTTCAATGCTTTTTTTTATGTATTGAATAAAAACCAGTCGGTCAATTGTAATGCAAAAATGCACATTTTTATTTTGGCTTTTTGTTTCTAGCACTAAGCCACATACTCAGCATAACAAGAAGAGAGCAATAACCTTCTCTTGATTTGATGATATACAGCACCTTTTATGTAAACCCATGAAAAGTGATTACTGGTATCATGAGGAAACAGCACCTTAGGGAGATTGCTAGGCAAGGCAAACAGCTGGAACCCATAATCTCCTAAAAGTCTGATTGTCTGTGGATCACCATGTCTACCCTAGGGTGCTATAAGTAACACTTCTTTTAATTATGCAAAACAATAAATTCTTTTAAAATTTTGAGTTTAAAACTTTTGGTAACCGTGAAATTTAACTGTGTGTTAAGCCAGATGTTTGATAGAAGTTCTAAGTTTAGGACCCTGCAGAACTTGTTTTTGCATATAAATGACACGTTTCCTATTACTTTCTTGACATTTAAGATTAATTATTCCATCAGTTTACCTGAAGTTTAATTTAACTGGAGGAATATATATATCTAATCTATTTGACAGGGATTTTTTTCAAGTTAAGTTAAAAAGAAATATAATTGCATTTTAACTGAAATAAGTCCAACTTTGTAGGTATTTGTATTGATTTAATTAGATAAGCTTAGAAAAAGAGACAACTTGAGTGAAGATAGAGCAACTGTATTTTTTTTTCTGGAGTACAAATCTCCTGAGAAATGTTCCTGCCTGTCTGTTGACCTGGTGGTTGTGTCAGTGATGGAGAGGCTGCAGTCTCTGTGGCTTCCCTTTGGGCTTTAGCCCGTGCAAATTCACCAGAATGATAAGCAAGATCTATGCCTTAAAAAGAGAAGTGAGATCATACTTCAAATCTTAGCTCAGTCATCGTATTGTAGTCCCTTACTACTGAGGTAAAATATCCAGATCACTTTTGGCACATTCCATGATCTGCAGCAATATGTGTTTTAATAATCACAGGAGGCCTGTGCAGACCCCAGTGCCCTGAGCTGTGTCTCTGCCTGTTCCCAGCAGTGCAGACGGTGTTGCTGATGTGGAGGGAGCATTTCCCTCGGTGCTAATCACAGAATATCGAGCTCCTGGTGTGGTGACACAGTACAATGAAACAAAAATTACTATTTTCAGCCAGGCATCCTGCTCCCTGTTGACTTGAAAGCCCCGATGTCATGCTGCTTGCTGCTGACTCCAGAAGTGTTTCGGAGGGGGATTGTCATAAATTCAGATGCCTGCCAGAGATATCTGCACAGTACACTTGTGTCTGTCAGCTCTTCCAGTAAGCTAATTTTCCTGGCAGTTTGCATTACTTTTGTGCAGAACTTTGGTGCCTTTTGCCTGCCCTGGATTATTGGGGAAACTGTCAAGAGGCACCTGGAAAAAAAGGTGTGGGAGCTTCTATATTGTTGAAACCTACTTTCTGAGTCTTCCAGGAGGGTGTTCCATTAGCTCTGCAGCTAAAGGTGCTACCGAAAGCTTCAAAGCCAGCTGTTGGATTTAACAATATAATTTTCACCTGAAACTTTTTGTTCTAGCAGGTGATAATGATCAGGAGTCGGATATTAAAAATTTGCTTCTTTTCCCCCAGGATGTGGTTTTAGCTAGACATCAACACAGGCAGAATGACTGTGTAGTTGAATGCTGCTTTCTCTCATCTCAAATGCCCTGTTGCAAGAAGCTGCATCATTCTTGAAATGTCATCATAAACCTTGTCAGACGATTTCCACCCCTCAAAGGCAGAGTCTGGGTGATCTGAGTGTATAATTTGCATGCTAATTTAAATGTGTGAACTGGTTTGGGGTCAAACCCACTGGTTTGATGATAGTGTGGAGAGAAGGTTATCAAACATGTTTGATGAGTGATGAACAGGCATTGTGTAAGATAAACATCCACAACTTGTTGTCACTTGTGGGAGTTTGTTAGGAAGCCTCTTTCCAGGCATTTCCATTATCTACAGTAGAACTGTCATTTCCTTAAAGACAGGAATGTGTCTGAGCCCATTCTTCAGCTCCTAGAGCTGTGCTGGAGGACAGGGCAGACCAGCATTTCCAAGTAGCCATCTCACTTTATGATCAATATATTTATGACAGTTTGTGTGTAAATCTAACTTCAAATGGGGTTTGGCTGTATGTGACTCCATCTTTTCCTTACTGGTGGAATTATAAGTTCCTTGAGAAAATTCTGAGCCTGCTTCTTCATTTTTAAAGTTCCTCTGATTGTGTGCCTGAATAGAGAGAACAGTTGAAATTCTTCATCGTGTGTCTTTCTATAAATAAATTACAAATCTGTGAAGTTAAATTTTCACACAACTGGATTTAGAGGTCAGTGTCAAGGGTATTGCCATTGTCTGTTGGGATGCCTTTTTCTTAAACAGTTTATATCCATCCTCTGTTGGTGTGGAATGTCTTATTTAGCTTAATTTATTTTACCTGCCTCTAGTTTCTCTAATTTTATCATAGCTAGGACATTAAAAATGATAATGGGCAGAAACTTCACATGCCAGCTGCCAGACTACTCCTAAACTCTACTCTGGGACCAATACTTTTCACTCATCTTAGATTTAGTCCGTGATTTTTGTTAGTTCTTCATTATTCTTATTTTTAAATGTTTCTCACTTCTTTTCTAAATTAACATGCTGTGTGATGTTCCAGTCTAAGGCATTATGGGATGTTAGAGGCATCCTGAGACAGACCAGGACAGACATTTAACCTCCAAGGAAGGGATGGGTGGTAGTGATGGCTTAAAGGCGGTAACACACAGAATTTTAATCAGCTTCCTCCAGGTTTACTATGTTGATATTAAGTAACAATAATTCCTGTAGCATTGTGTTGAAATAGCACCTTAGAGTGTCATTGCTGACACAGAACAAACCCTCAGAAAGATGAGTGGTCTCTGGACTAAAGGAGCTCTAATCCACTGTGACATGTTATATTGATACCAACAGATGGAAGGCATAAAGAAAGGAGCCAAAGCTGGAATGAGTGAATTTTTGTGTTGTTAGGTTTTAAATTTTAAATATTGATAGCTAATTGATAGAGTCACTTTACAGTAGAATTAAAAATTCACTCCTTTTTGCCATTACTTGGTAAGCCACAGAATCACCAAGCAAGGTTTCTTTGAGGTTTCAATATCTAGAATTGTGAGAGAACACTTACAAGAATGGAATTGTCAGAAATTCCAGCATTCTTAGTGTTGCAGTTTCTTTTGTGCTGTGTCTTGCTTTGGAAGGTCTGGAAAAATAAAGTAGAGGTGGGGAAAAATCTGTCCCAGAGGAGCCCTGAGCAGGTGCACTCTCTTTACAAGGATCTGCAGTCCTGCTGAGACCTGGGAATCATTCGCAGTGATTACAGTTGTGTGGGACCTTGAGGTCATCTCATAGCACCCCTGCTCAATAACACAGACAGTGGCTGAAGTCAAGCTGTTCCATAGTATGGCATAGCTGCATTAGAGACCTTCCTAACTGGATAAAACAAGAAGAGTCTGTTCCTACACTCTTTCTGGGTTGCCTGTGAGGTTAAAATTTCTTGTTAATATGGATAATAAGAATATGGATTGCAGATGTAGGTTGTGTGCATCTTTTATGTGCCTATTTTCTAAAAATGACAAGGATTATCATGATTAACATCTGTACTGTTGTGAAAAGCTCCAGAAGTTTTGTATGACTGCAGGAACTGGACATTTTCATTCTCAACTGGGAGAGTAAAACCTGGCTGGGAGTGGGAGGGTTGGGTTAATACAACAAGTTCACTGGTGGCAGAGTTGCAGTGGGTCACCAGGCTTTCAGTGTGTCATGCTGACCTTTAGTTGTGTTAGAGCTGTTCTTCCTGCCTACTAGCTACCAGCACACCCATGTCCTGTCTCTGAGTTCATCTAAATTCCTCCACATCCCTCTGGAGCCTCTCAGTTGATGCTGAGGTGGCCAAGGGCTTTAGGCAGACCCACTGCTGGTAGTGTTACAGGTGTTGTGTGGACTTGTAGTTGCTTTCCCTTCAGTAGAGGCACTCGAGGAGGTGATGGTATCGATCTAATTCAGCCTCACTGGCTTAGTTTGTGTGATGAGATTTTAATCTCTCTTAGAAGACTAATAAGGTTACAAAGCTTGAAAAAAGATGTGTAAGGTGGCTGTGTACCCCTTCAAAAATTTTCCATCTGGGAATCTACTTGATACAGCACTGTTATTTTATTATTATTTTTGTATCCATAACCTTGTTTAAGAAAAACCACCTGCAGATTTTACCTGGAGAAGTGGTTCCATAGCAGAGTTCTTGAGAAATTTACTGAAATACCAGCTGTGCCCAGCTCTGTATTTCTCCATTCAGGATCACAGCACAATAATGTTTGATTTTTCTGGCAGTGTTTGGGGAAGAAGAATCCTGACCAAGCTGTTCCAGCCTTATCCTTTTGCTTTCCTTTTTTCTTTACTGACCAAAGAGCAGTGGCAAAGATAACTGTGTAAGGAGCTCCATGCCTCCATGTTCTTTGAAAATAAACCAAAATTATCCTAAATGGAGCTGCATCAGTTTATTTAACTAACCAATAGGCTGTTTTATGTCTTTATCTGGAGCAGGGAGTGAAGCAATTCTGGAGTCAGGTTAGTAAACACGGCGGTCTGGCAATTAGGAAATTAATTGGGGCCCTAATTCACCGTAACACAGTCCATCTTTGGCCAGGGCTGTAAAGATCTGCTTATTGCTTAATTCTACAGTATCCTTAATAGGAAACCTGCTCATTTGTGAGGAATCAGCTGTACATGTGGTTGGCTCATCTGTTTGTCTTACTCTTTTTTCGATGTTGATTTGCAACAAAAGCAATTTGGTACAGATAAAAAAGAGCAAATGGTAATGGGTTTGAAGCTGAAAGCTCTTGGCTTTTAACACTCAGGCCCTTGAAGTGGAGGATTTGGGGATAAAGAGACTTTACTTATGGGTTAGAAATCCTTTGTTCTGTGCTTGACTGTTTTTTTTGTTTGGCTTGGTTTTGCTGTAGTATTAGTAGATGGCGGGTTGCTTGCAAAGTAAAGATACTTAATTCTAGGGTCTTGAGCTCATAAAACATTTTTAAAAATGCAAAGGCAGCACTCACTGGAGGCCCTTTGGCACCCATGACACTGTGTCAGGATTATGGATTATTGCCAGTCGTGCATTTCAGCCTGAAAAATTGTGTTTTAGCTTTTTGAGAACATGCTGATTTTTAAGAGCTGTCCATACTGCTTAAGCTGCTTGTACCAGGCACCCTGGGCCTCCTGGATTCATGGCAGCTGTATGCATTGCTTGAGGTTTGCAGTATAACTTCCAAGTGATTTTGTGAAGAAAGGAATAAAGTTAAATTATAGCCCTTGAAAAATATATACCAAAAAGATCGTATGTGTTGCTTATGTATAATGCTTTTTTATCAGACCTGAAAGTGGCCAATTTCAAGGTCAAGCAAAGCTTATTATTGGATCCAAACAGCATCTCCGTTGTAAAATGAACTTTTAAACCCTTGGCTTTTGAAACCTATATTAAGCATCAGGGAAAAAGTATTAATTGTTATGAAAATGCAAGCATGGGCTTTATTGTTAAGGGGCAGGAGTGACATTTGCAGCATCTCCTTAGACCTTTAGGAGAATCAATCCTGCCAGCTTCAAGCTCCTGATGAAGTTGGCTTTGCTTGAGCTGAGGGAAGGGTCTTTTTTGGTCAAGCAGCAGTAAATGAAGTGATGGCTCTGTGTTCTCTCCGCTCATCCTGAAGGCCCTGTGGGCAGCAATAAAAAACTGGTATATGCTACAGCCGTAAAGGTTGGGACTCCTGTGCTTCCCCTACCACGTGCAAGGAAGAAATATTTTACAGTGAGTAGTGAGGCCCTGGCACAGGTTGTCCAGAGAAGCTGTGGCTGCCCCATCCCTGGAAGTGCCCAAGGCCAGGCTGGACAGGGCTCGTAGTAACCTGGGATAGTGGAAGGTGACCCTTCCCAGGGCAGGGGGGTGTACCCATTGACCTTTAGAGGTCCCTTCCAACTCAGACCTTTTCAAAATGTGACCCTCTCTCTCCATGCAAATAAGAGAGATAAGTGTTTTTGGAGAAGAGTTGAGAGAGTGAGGTGTTTTTATAACATCTGACACTTCTTCTACTCAACAGAGGAAGAACAACGCAGGATGTGGACTCCTACGATCCACCTCAGCGCTGCCTGAGTCTAAATATCTGTGACAGGTTGCACAAGGATGCTTTAATGGCAGTTGTCAGAGACATTTAAAATGGATTAGACCTTTTCAATTTTTTTCTCTAATAATGAATATTTAGTGAGACTTTTAAAGCTGTTAGCTATTAATTATAGAACCTAAAAATATGATCGTGTTCAGTCAAGTAGGAATCGGCACATGACTGTATGCAAAAGTATGTTCTCTGTCTAGCTTTTGTGACAGAGCTTCCTGCTTTACATTTGATTTCTAAATACAAGAAATAATTTTTAACGATGACAGCTGGTGATGAAGCAGACTTGCCCTTGAAAGCTGTGAGCAGGCTGGGAACATTAACACTAAGGAGGTAAAAGAATAGATTAATAGATAAATGTCCCGATACTTAAATAATGTATGATAAAATTAGATTACCATAAATTTAGTTCCCTTGTAGATAATAACATTGTTCTGAGGCTAGAAATCCAAGTGTGGAAATAGAAGGTTAATGTTTGCATTAATAAAAATGCAGACCATTGTCCTTTGCTAGTGTTGCTGCTGCTTTCTGCAGATAAGAAATCGCCTTTCTCTTTAAATTAGTTTATACTACCAAGGGTTACTTTTACAGATTGGAAATAAATAGGGTTATATTTCTACAGCTAAAATAAATGTTTCTACCGTTGAAATAAATGACTTATTCCAACAGTAGAAAGCTGATTATACTATTGATAAAGAGGCCGTCAGTCAAATAATTCTCATTTATGTATTCAGAAATCTTAACTAATAGTGCAATGAAAAAAGCTTTAGTGGCTTTATTAAATTCTTGCTTTTCAGGGTAATTTTTTTTTCTTTGTAGCTGGAAATCATCTTCTGTTTGCAGCCTGCTGTCATTTCCCTGAGTAAAGTATTAGAGCAGAGCAAGGAAGCTTAGAGTCTGTTTTGGTTTAGTTACTGTGTTTTTGTTGGTGTTTTCTTCTTCTCACCCAGGATGTTCAAGTAGTGGGAATACAGCTTGCAGGATCTGGTTTCAGCCTTTTCTGGTTTGATTTCTTCGGAAGCAATCTCATCTTCAGAAGACAGCTTGGCAGTACCTTTGTGCTCCAGAGGGAGCTGCCCCCCTAACCTCTTTCAGTGATCAGTCTCAACTCTGCAGCCCATCCATCCCGGGGCACTTGGCCTCACCAGTCCATTGGGGCCTGACTCTGCTCTTGCCCCTGTTGTCCTGGCTGAGGGATTGATCTCCTCTTGCATTGCCATGAGAAGTTACACACGTAGCCAGCACTATAAATGCCTTTCTTTTTTTAATGTGTCTTTGTTGTGGAGACTGATAATTAGAGTTGATAATTAGGGTGACATGAGTCTTGATTGAGAACTTGCATAAAATCACATAGGAAATGTCTGGTAGATCACTGTACTGAACTTTTTTTTGGTCACGTTGTGGTTTGATGCCCTGGCCAGTGGATCTTCGTTTGGCTGTTGCCTGAGCCAGGGCTGTGACTGCAGAGCAGCTCTGCTGCTGCATCTTCTGTGAGGGGCAGCATCCACAGAGTTCAAATTCTCCCTGACCTCCCCTGCTTTCTTACTGGAAGTTTGTGCTCCAGGTTTCTCACAAAGATCCCATCAGCCTTACAAGAGCTGTTCGGTATGGTTACAGCAGACAGAGTAGGGAAACGACCCACACTGAGCTCCCTTCCAGATTGTAGCCGTTTGAAAAAGGGCTTTTGAAGGGGGGTGTAAGAGAGCACTCTACTTACCTGAGTTTAAAATTCAATTTTCCTCAAAAAAGCCGTTTTGGGGAGGGGGCTGTCCCGTCTGGGACCGGAGGGCAGGGAGGGACCCTTGTTACCTGTAGAAGCCAGGCTCCTGGCTTACCTGTTCTCCCAGGGTTTGGGGAAGGAAGCTGGGATCGGGGGACGGGACGGAGTGGGACCTGTGCCGGTCCCGGTGGCCCCAGGCCAGGGCCGGGCAGCAACAGCTCCTCGTTTCCCAGGAGCCGGGTGGTGGCTCCGTGCCCTCCCGGCCCCCGGCAGCGGGGCAGCGGTTTCTAGTCCCCCCTCTCCACATCCCCCGTTCCCGGGAGCACGGGGACTGTCCCTTCCCGCACGGACACGGCGGCTTCCTGGGGAGAGTGGGGGCCTGGGGGCACAGCCGCGGGGAAGCCCCGGTGTCCCTCCGGGGCGGCGGCTTCTTACCCTCACCCCAGGGAGAGCAGGCGGCGGCCCGCAGCCCCGTGCCGGCCGTGGCCAGGAGTTTCAGCACCACGGCTGCAAACGGAGAGCGATAGAGAGCTCGCCCTGGCATCGTGTGGGCGCTGTGGCATCTCTGAGGTGCTGCAGCCATGAAAACAAAGATGGCGCCTAACGACTGAACTCGTGAGTTCTTCAAAGAGAAAACACCAGAATTGAGGCGGGACCCGACTGGCTGGACGGATGGGAAGCCAGCTTGGCCAGGAAGAAGGCGACAATATTCACACGAGACGGAGAAGGGTTAAAAGTCGAAGCACAGCCCCGCCCCGCTCTCTTTTTCGGCCGTCGCTGCTGGGAGAAGGATCGCAGCCCCGGTGTCCAGCGCCTGCAGGCCCCCGGCGGGATTCCACCCATTCCTCTCAACCCGGGAGCAAGTATTCGGACACGGGAGGGAGGGAGCCGGTTTTCACCTGTGTTTGTGTTTTCCAGAGAGGCTGAAGGGCCGGAGGTGCTTCCAGAGAGCGAGAAGGGAGAGACACCCTTTCCTACCCTTTCCCCCTGTCCCTTTCAACTAGTCATCTGACTGAAAGGAACAGTTCCCTTCCTTTTTTTTTTTAAATTCCCTTGTAATAAACTGTTCTCCTGCTGACCATTCTATTCAGTTTTTCCGTCATCTTTATTGAACCTGCCCACCTGAATGCTAAAAAGTGGGTCAAACCACTACACAGATACAAAGCCAAGGTTCTTGGATGTTGTTGGGAATGGGACTGGAGCCTTTCCTGACACTCCAGCAGAGCAAGTTATTAACCTCATGAGACCTATCACAACTCCAGGGAGGGCTGTGGGTGAAGTTTTAGACTTGTCTTACATGGATTTCATTGCTTTTCCCAAGTAGCTTTTGCTGTAAGAAGTGTGAGAAAATGAGAGCAGAGATACTTAGAGGAGAAATTTGATGAGTAAGGCAGGTGAAGAGAGCCCAAGAATTTATTCCGAGTCCACCTGTATGTGTGTGAGTGCATTTATTTCTGCTCAGGCATTGACATTCCTCAAAGTACTCTCAGTTGATAGCTCTGAGTGCCCTAATGATAATTGCATTTACACTAAATGTGGAGCAGCATCAATACTGATACACAAATAATTTAAATCTGCCAGCCAGCCGTCTTAACTAATCAAATGGAGATTGCCCCCTGTCTCAGTCAGTAAAGGCAGGAAAGAATTCATCATCTTCAAGCAAGAGCTTAAAGAAGAGTGAACGTGGTGGCCCTTCTGTTAAAGTTGTCCTTCTAGGAAAAAAGGACAGGATGAGGAACAAACAGACTGCAGCCAACATGACACTGTGCTGGCCTGGATCAGCCTTGGGAGCTGGAGCATGGCTGTGTAATTTAGAACAAATGATTAGTTTTTAAAAGTAGGAATTTTGTAGCAATGACTGTATTTTTTCAGCTCTCAAACAGAAGCATCTCTGATTCCATCCCTTGGTCCAGTTGTACTCAAAAAGAAAAATTTACTTGCTCTTATGTTTGGAAGGAAAATAGGCTTTAACCTTGAGGTGCTGAAACAGCAAATAAGATACTGTGTTCAGGTAAGGATCTGTGACCTGTAACAGGTGTGAGGGGCTGCAGAATTGACCTGCTTTTACTTCACAGCACAGAGTAGAGGGAACCTTGCTGAGTGCTAATTAATTGTTGCTTTCATGCAAAATAATTTTTACCTTCAAATAGCCTTGAAAAGAGTTCTCCCAGTTTTCTTATCTAGGAAAGGTTGATATCCAATTACAGCTTCATAAAATGGGCTCTAACTCCAAGGACTGAACTCTTTTACTTTGTGAGGTTTGAACTGAAATTGTTTCCCTACTATTTAGGCAAGCCATACCTAATTTAAAAATAATGTTGTCTTTTTCAGAGCATGCTCGTGAAAGGGGATTTTTGGGTGCTCTGTTTGTACTGTGGAAATACATCCATGTTTTTGTGGGTTGGGGGAGCTGGTTGGTTGGTTTATGTTAATACTGTGTTTGGTCTTTTGGATGCTCTGCATTTAAAATTTCTACTAAGATAGGAATATCACTTTACCCTCCTTGACTTCCATGGACTTGTTCCTCCTGCCCAGGCTCACAGTGAGATGGGAACGATGCTCAAACACGAGGAGAAGATGGGGACCTGCTTGCCAAGGTGGGCACAAGTAGCTGGACAAGAGTAGCCTGGCTGTGGCAGCCAGCACAGAGGGAATTGCTTGGGAAGCTCATCAGTGCTGGGAAGGTGCAGGGGCAGATACTGTAGCACAGGTAACACAGTTCCTCTGGCACCTGGAGCATGGGATGGGCAGCTTCCCTCCAAGTGTGTGCCATAAGTGGCTGTGTGGGAGCACCTCCATCTGCATTCATTCGTCCCTCTGCACAGTGCACTTCATCTGAGAGATGGAAGCTGTTTTGTACAAAAGCAGCCACCCTCTCAAAATATATAAATGAGACTCTCTGATACGTAATTCTTTAGAATACAGCCCATGGGAGATTTCCAGGGAGTGTTCATTGTGGTGACAGGTAGAACCAAATGAGTAAAAGCCTCAGTTGGCTCTCAGTCCTGGAAGGTCCTCATTTGTGATTATAGTCATGATGATAAAGCAATTAAATGCCAGTGAACATGTATCTTCCATGTCTGTGAGGCTTCTGGTATAATTATATAATAAAAAATGCCATTAAAGAACAATAATGTTATCACTTGGGAGAAATGCACAGCTTGGAAGTGAAGTGCACAAAACCACCAAAACATTCTGTGGTGTTCAGGGGTGGATGTGTGTGACTGGATGTACCTTTGGGCACTCTGATGATTCCTGACCAACAGCAATTACCCCATTTATGTGACACCTTGATATATGTGTTGCACAAATTATTGTAGAAAAGCTTACAAGTGTGGCTTTTGTATTATATATTCCCAAAGTTATTAATTTCAGGACTATCTTTAAAACTGGTGATTTCATTAGGCTGTGAGCCCTACTCAGCTGTGATTCCATCCAGTCTCTTGGAAGGGATTCTGGATCCTGTGACCAAAAATGTCTCCCTGTACATCATCCAGACTGGAGGCCATTCTACTCAGATCCTGGGGGTACACAGGGAGGTAGAGAATGTCCCCAAACCATTAAAGCATCTTTTACACTAGAGCTTTAAGGTCAGTTCATGGGAAAGCAAATAGAGAGTTTTGAGTAAGGATTTAATTTCTGTTGTTGCTGCTGTGCTTAGCTCTCCTGGCTGAGCCATAACCAGCTGGAGGCACACACTGACTGATGGAGGGTTGTCTGACCTTGGAGCCACCAACACCTTGGTGCACAAAGTTTGCTCCTTGTCCCATAAAGGTGAGTGAGGCTGGGGAGGCAAGTGAGTGTGAGATGGATTCATGGATATTAGAGTCCAAAATGTCAACTGGATTTTATTTATTTTCTGACTACCTTTTGAGCACGTCAAGGGATGTGTCACCTGTATATTCCCACTTAAAGTCTAATAACTGTATTTAATGCATAAAGGTGGTACGATAATGCCTGTGTCTATCACTGAAATACTCAGTTGTATTCCTGTGAATATTTTTCAGTAGAACAATTTCTTCTTTCTCAACCTCCTGGAAAATGGACACTTTGAAGAAAAGAATATTGACAGAATAAATGCTGTAATAAAAAAGTTATTTATTAAAAGTAAATAAATATAATGGTTTTCCATATGTAGTTTTCCATTTAAAAAATGGAAATCTAGCTGACATTTGTTTATGTAAAATACTATGTAAAATATTTGGATTTAGGAATGTTGTATTTCTGAGGAAAAATGAAAATACAACTTTATCAACCTTACTGGCATCAACCCTCAAAATACAGGGTAAAAACCTGTTACGATCTTTTTAATTATTTCCATAATTTTCAGGGAAAACCTATTTTCCATAATGGCTCTTTCTCCCCCCAGCCTGTGCTCTGGGCTGAACCTGGATCAGTTGCTTTTCATTCCTGTATTGTTTTCCTCATGCCTTTGGTAGATCTGGACATTGTCAAGCTCTTGAAGAGCATTTTGCCTTTCAAGTATTTGCAACCTATCTGAGGGAGTGTGCTCCAGCTTTACATTTAAATGAATTTGTATTGATTGTAAATCATGCTAAATACTATTGTAAACAAACACTGATGTTCCCAGGAATGGAACTCTGAACAGAAACGTGTTCTGTGCCTGTTGATGTGTGTACAACATACTCTGATGCACCAAAAAAATATCTGCACTTCCAACCAGCCAAATCCTTTTTGCTGTGAATCCTTTTAGCTTAGAAAGTCTAAGCTTCAGCCCTGGTACAGTCAATTAAAAAACACAAGACATGTCAAGTGATAACTCCTGGGTCCTGACTCATGTTGCCTCTTTTGGTAAAACTTGTAAGATGAAACCTTGCAAAAATGTGAAAATATATTCCCATGGTGCAAAATCTGTTTTATTACAAATTCTATGTGGATGTGTATTTCTGGTTTTAGACCTTATATATTCAGTCACTGGCACAATCCTGTCTTGCATCTACTGAGATGTGCTGTGTTGTTAATGAATGACCTAAAGGCTGCTTGGGTCCCATTGGTCTGTGGTGCAGCTCATCAGTTTTGAGTATTTTCAGGCGTTAGATTAAGGCAGAAAACCTAGGATCCCTTATTCCATTTAATCATACAGATAGAAGAATTCTTGTGTCATTACTTACATTGTATTTCCTGTTTTTAACATTTAAGTAATTAGTTTGCTTTGAAGGAAAAACAGTATTGATAAAAATTTTTCTAGAGGTTAGGGGCATTTAAATAAAAGCTGAAACCAGCCATGTAATAAATCTCCCAAATATAAAATAGGTATTAAGATCTATCAGAAAGAAAATTGTTTCAAAACTCATCTTTTCTAGTTCAATGCTTGAGGCCATGGATTGATCTGTGGCCTGGGTCACTTCTTGCTCAATATCATTGTGCTTTTGTACAAGAGAAGGGCACCCCGGGATGTCACAGCTGGTGAATGACTCTGAACAGATGCCCAGAAGGTCAGGCAGTGACTCCTGGCCTTAAACTCCAAATCACCTCTGGAAACTTAATAGTACCCTGTATGAAAGGGGCAAAACATTTATACAGGAGGTCAGGCATGCACTTAAACATAATTGTTTTGCTTATATTTTTTTTTTGAAGTTAGGATTTAGAAATCTATTATTGAAAGAAAAAAGAAGCAAGGAACAAATTATAGCTGTAATGTTTTGTTTTCATGATGGGGAAAGTACCCACTGCCATCTCAGTGAGTGCATGTTTATTTTGGCTGAAATCTTTTTAGATGTTTGAGAATCACACAAATAAAATTACAGTGCAAAAAGACTGCATGAGGTTAGAACAATCTGCCATTTTCTGGGGTTTTGAGCCACAGTAGTTTTGGGGTCTTTGTGGGAAGTGCAGCAATAAGGTGATTTTGCTCAGTTCATCACAGTATCTCCAGCCCTTCCAGTGCACGCAGAGCCTGTTTGGTTCACCTCTGGCCATGGAGAGTGCACTGCTCCAGCAGCCTTAGCAAACTCCTTGTCAAGGAAAACCATTAGAGACCCATCAGGGACACTCCAGCCCAGCCTTTGGAGAGGAGAGTGAGCCATATGTGGGATGGGAGCAGGGGTGGATGCTCTAGCTTGGGTTTATAAGAAGCCCAGGGCGAGACAACACCAGCTTTATTTAGACAGCACTCAGTCTCACATGTAAAGAGCCCTTTAATTAGGTTTTCACAATGTGACAAAAAGTCTTTCATCAAAATATTTATAGTTGGTTTTTCGATTTAAGTCTTCTTTGCATATATAAAACAGAATTTGTCATCTGAGGTGAAGCATCTGGCACGTTGGTAAGTGTTAGCTCATGAATTGAGCGTGACTATTCTGGGTCTGGGAAGTTACTCAGATGTAGTATGGATGTATCCAAGGAGGGATGTGGCTAAATAGAGGATGTCAAGTTTAGGGTGTGATTTTTTCTTTTTTTCCCTTAAGGTTTTATTTAGGCC
The DNA here is from genome assembly GCA_013399895.1 of Serilophus lunatus. Lineage (NCBI taxonomy): Eukaryota > Metazoa > Chordata > Aves > Passeriformes > Eurylaimidae > Serilophus > Serilophus lunatus. The sequence continues at coordinate 1,949,484 of VXBA01004031.1, forward strand.
AACAGGTTTATACACAGCTCATCCTGCTGCTTTTCCAGAGTATTTTTAGACTTGATAGGCACACATGTCCATGGGAGCCCACCATCCTGGTAATTCTTAGATGGCGTTTGTGAAAATTGGACTCATAAAATGGGCTCAGGCCTTAGGGCAGTGGAGATCAAAGGTACACAAAGGTTCCTTCCAAATTACTGCCCCTGCAATGCTGTGGTGGTGGGGGGAAATGTAGAATTCTTAATTATACAGGATTTGAAGTCTTGCTTGTTTTAACCTGATGGCAAGTCAGCAGAGGGAGAGGCCAAGGAAAGGTGCTGTGAAGCTAAAGCTGAGGAGCAGCACATGGGGACCTGTTTGGGCCCTGGGCTGTGTCCCCCAGTCCAGCTCCTTGGATCCAGCTTGGACAAGGAGCCTCACAATGAGGAAATCCTGGTAAGGCAGAGACCTCTTCGAGCTCAGTGTTTGGGGAGGAAGGGGAAGAGCTTATGTTCCTCTGGAGTTTTCCCAGACCCGTTTTGCTTTCTGAAATGGAGCAGACGTAACTGTGTGGTTTGTTATAATTTTGATGGAAAAGTTTGCCAGTGTTTCTGCTTTTTAATTTTTTTAGCTTTATTTGTAAACCTTCTCTAAAAGCCTCTCTCTCTTTCCCACAGCAAGTCTTTTAAGAGAACTTCTTTGATCTGTTGTCTTATCTAAGATTATGGCTAATTACTCAATAAAGAACTTTTTTTCCAAGGTCTTTTTCCCCCCCTTTTAAGTATCATCTCATGGGGTAAAATTTCTTCCCCTTTTGATTTTGCTCCCTCACAACTGAGCTTTCATCAAGACATGTCTCAGAATCTGAAGAGAGCAGTTAGTGCGAAACCAAGTCTTCAGATTTTTCCTTCTCTTTTTATGCTAAAGCTGAAAGATGAAGTACACAGAAAAGAAAATAGCATTAAATCTCCCACTCCAAAAGGAAAAGCACTGAGGATCTGGCTGCTGCAGGAGAGGTTTGAGCTGCATGCTTCATTTGCCACTTTGTGCAGGCATAACAAAGAATTTACTTTGGTCCCTGTGGTACTCACACAACCTATTGCATGGTAGGCAGGAGGAGAGCAATGAGCCTGGTGTTACAGTACACCAGCAAACTGGGAATTAGAGTGGTTGAAAGACAAACTCTTCCTTGATAATCTCACAGCATAAACCTAGCTCCTCTCTGGTTTAGTTTCCCATTTGTGCAAGAGGAGCTGTTGTGCAATGTGCAAATAGTTTCATTTGAATGAAGTGTATAGTGGAGCCCACAGCAGAAATTTTACCTAATAATTCAGAAAACAAAAAAGAAAAATGAATCCAAAGAAGTGGTGTCACAGATCTTTCTTTTAAACAAAAACATTGTAGAGAGGGAAATGTCAGAGACCTCAAGTCAGATTTCAACTGGCATGAGTGAACTAGATCCGTTAAGGAAGGAAAAGTCCTGGCATTTTGCTTAGTCCAAACCAAATTTTGTATTTGAGATTTTATCATTTTCACCCAGTCTGAGCCTCTTGGACAGATCTTAAATGTGAAAAGTCCCCAGAGGAGCTTCTCCTGTTAGGGACTGGGGGAAACCTGTAAGAACAGAATCTAAACCCAGCCTTGGTATCTTAGAACATTGAAATGCACAGTGTGGCTCATCATGGCCATTTCTGTAGAATTGTGCTGTTTTGTCACAAAACACAGCAGTGCCCCTGAAGTAATGGGACTAGATAAAAAGGCTTCTTGAAAGGCAGAGGTTTCTGTGTGCACCCATCTCCTTATATTGACAAGTAAAAAATATTGAAAAGCACTGGAGCATTTAATTGAGTTTGTGAGAAATAGCCAGGTGTGTATGGCTGGGCTGCGTGGGCAATTTAAGGATTTGTGTTTGCAAATTAAGTGGGCACAGCTCTTCTTCAGGTTGTTTTTAAGTTGGTTCTTGTGGTGTTAGAAATGCCAAGTAAAGAACTTGCTGCTGTCTCACCCCTTCCTACAGAACCAAACCAGCTTGTATGGTTTTTATGAGACGTCTATTCAGACTTAGAAAGTAACAAGGAAAGAAAAATGGGTTTGTCTATATCCCGTTGAGAAGATGGAATGGTAGAAATAAAGGAAATTTAGTTAAAAATAAAAGGCAAAGGGATTCAGCTCTCCTCCTGCCTAGGCTAGAGTACCTTGGGTCAAGATGAGTCTTGGAGAGGGAACTTTTGTTAAATTCTCAGACAAAGTGGGGTCAGTAAATGCAGAACTTAAAAAGAAATTGTTTTAAAGCTAGTGTTCATTGTCTAGTCTAGAAATACTCTGTAAAATAAATAATTGAAGTTTTATTTTCTTTGTATTCTGGCAGTTCTGAGTAGGCAGGGCTGCAGCAAGAGCTTTTCAGCCTGTTCTAAGGAGACAAAGCTTGAGTGCCCCTTGTCTCTCTCCCTTATTGACTTCCCAGTAACTTTTCAACCAGCTGGCCAGCTTCACTATCCCATTCCAGCTGGCAAGAAGTGTCAAAAATAATAAAATTCTTGCCAGGGTTATAGGTGAGCATAAGAAGAAAATTCTTTTACCAAAGGGAAGAATCTCTCCTGTATTATACCTTGTTTGACACCAGAGTATTGAATCAGCAGGTAAAACTTTATAGAAAAGCCTTATAAAAAATCCCTTTCCTGACCAGAGGAAATGTTCTTGGTTTGGGTTTTCTTTAAAACACTCCAAAAATAATATTTTGGCATTTCAAGTGTAGTTTCTTCAATTAAAGTATGGAAATAATGAAGTTCAGTGTTTTGTTTTCTTGCAGCAATGCTGTGGTTTTACCAGCAGTTGAATCTTCTCTCTTGTCCTTTGATCCTTGTAATGGTAACCCGCTTTCTAATTTATATGAAGTTGTCTCTCAAGTTTTCACACAATCTGATCGCCTGAAGAGATGTTTTTCTCTGAGGGAATGTTGTGGTAGACTTTTGGTCTTGCCCAGTCCTTCATTGTGATATTAGCACTTAATTAGTTATGCCTGAGTTTCAGTAAAAACATTAAAAAGCTGATGAATTGAGTGAACAGGAGCAGCAGTTTGTGGAGTGTCCTTTGTGGGCAGAGAGGTGTCATGGTATTTAAACCGTAAAGGAATTTTTCTGGAATAGAATAATGATCACTGTCAGCTGACAATCACTTCATTATTCGAGGACTCTGCCATTCCTGTCAGCCTTGTGAAAGTTTTCTAGTTTCCTTGCCAATTATTAGAAAGTCCTGTTTACTGAGATCTCCAGCATTCTCTGAGATTCTCGAGTTTGTCCCAAGAGAAGATTTGAGAGTTGTTGTTTCAGTCAGACAGACAAAAGCATAAGGACTTGCCAGCCAAATTATTTCTTGAGCATGTCTTTGCTGAGTAAGATACAGGGAATAAAGACTCTGATCTCTCTGGGGGTACCTTTGTGATAGTGGTGGGGTGAAGACTGGGAAGAGCCTGGGGCTGGATGGCCACCAACTCTGGGACAGTTGTTGTGTCAAACAAGTGTCTGTCCCTGATGCAGAACTTCTGGTTGAACATTTTGAAGCTCACGTTGGTTCTAGTGAGTGGAAAAATCTGCTTCGATTTTGAACTTAACCACATTCAAGTGAGTGTAAACTTGCAGTTGGCTTCTTAAATTTTAGTAAGTATTTTTAGCAAGTAAAAGTTGCATTTTTCTGTTAAGACGAGTTTCAGAGAGACCCTTTTGCCTTTATGTGTGAAAATGAAGTCACATCCCAAACAGTTCTGTGAACCGTTGTCTTGTGGTTTCTGGATTAGGCACTGGAATTGCTGGACTGTGTTTTGCTTTGGTGATTGGTGGTTTTTCCAAGCTACTCTGCAATTTAAATCTTCAGAGTTTATGACCCTTTGCAAACAAGAAGGTTAAATGTCAGAAATCTGATTCCTTGTGTACCTTGAAGAACTACTTCCAAAAATGTGTATGAATTTTAATCCTTGTATTTCATGAGTAATCTTTGAGAATTTCTCACTTGTGACCACCAGAGTTTCCATCTTCCATATAATACCATTATGGATTTGTGGGTTAGCGCCACTAAAAAGCAGAGAGTTGAGATGTGGTGGTATCTAGCCTTTGGGTCAAGTGTGCACACACCAAGCCAGTACCCTGCCCGAGCTCAGCGAGACCAGCGCAATTTAAATACAGTCATTTCCCCCCAGATCATAACTTGCCTCTAACGTACAACTTCCTTTGATTTAATGCTGGAATGTGTGGCCAAAGACAACATAAGCTGTGGGCTGTTACAGCAGCATCTTAGATATCTTAAAAACTGCTCAATAAAGTGATTATGGGAAGGAAACGTGTACTCCACCTGAATGCTGATGACACCCTGTGGTTTCTGTTGTGACGGCAGCGGTGGCAGCCGGCACAGACACTATTCTGCATGATTGTGAGCTGCAGGAAGCTGGTGTTTCTATTTATCTGTGTGCCACCAAGTTTCCCTCAAATGTTCCACACCTGTGCTGGCTTGTTCAGTAACTGAAAATTAGCTAAAGCCAGCTGTTGGGCTGGGGAGAGGCACTTTGTCATCCTTCTTTTATTTTTTGTCACGTTCTGGTGGGACGTTTCGTCAGAGCTCTGAGGCAGCTGCTGAGAAAATATGTCAAAACCAAAGGATGTTCAGTGTGAGCACTCGGGAGTTTAGGGAGCTTTTCAAGGAATATTGCATTTCTGGAGATGACTGGGTGCTCTGTATTTAAATACAGGTACCTGTATTTCTTGCACCTGCCAGAGCAGCAGCACTGCTGATTTGGAGTAGCAGTTTCACTTACACATGTAGTTAGGGCCCAAGGAATTTCTGTCATCAAAAAGAAGCCCAAACTGATAGAATTTATATCAGCCAGAATGTTTTATTGGAAGTACTTCATGAGAAGGTCATTCTGAGCTCGTTCTGATGGTCACCAGGAGCTGTGCCCAGTGCCTGGGTACTCCAGCCCCCTTTGAGCAGCAAACCTGCTCTTTCTTTTGCTCCCTAGTTTGGCTATGGAGATTTAAAAAGAGAACTGTTAAATTTGGTTCAAAATTTTTATTTTCATGCCATTTCTGTTCAGGCATCATGGAATTTCTGAATTACTTGTAACAACCCTGTATACCTGACTTTGCTTTCAGAAAATTGCTGCTTCACAGACAGTACAGTCAATCCTGGGGTCATCAGTGCATTTTTTTGATGACTATTTTTTTTTGCTCAGATTTCCAGCTTGGTTGGAGACTGAAGCAACTCATATTCAGTGGTAAAAACAAAACCTAAAGTAAGCTCCAGAACTGCTGATTATATTGATTGGTTAGACCCTTTTAATAGTGATGTTTTACCACAAATATAATGAAGGCTTTCTTTTTTTACTTCACATTAAGTCCTTTAATTAGAGGACAGAATTTAGTTGTTGCGTGTAACTCACTGTACCACAAGCTGTGCTGCAGTTAATACTGTATTAACTAGTAAGTGTTTCATTAACCATATTAACAGTCCCATAATCAGAGCATGGAAGTTTGATGTCTTTCTTTTAATATCATTGGGTTTCAGCTTTGTTTACAGCTTTATTGGCATAGCTGGAAAACACACTGGTGTGTGGGCAGGTATTCTTACTTTATAGCATACAGACCTTTTAATTGCCCTCATTGTTGAGAAATTAATTTCTATTGAATTTTCAGAAGTGATAGCTGCTGGAGCATGTAATCAGGTTGGGATGTGTTCTGCAAACACGAGCCCACGGCCCCTGTTGTGGCAGCTGCTGTGCCACCTTTGTGCCTTGTCGTGTACTGCAGAGATAGGGACAGAGTGAGCAGTGAGGGGAAAAGAAAGATGTTGGCTGGGTCAGCAAGCTTTGCTCCTGCCTTTGATGAGTAATTAGGTGATGTTAGTACTGTTGTGGTAGCTGAGATTACTCTTCCACTGTGAGTTCTGCCTTTGAATGAGGGTAAACACCTATTTGTCCTGCAGCGGAGTTGAACTCTGTGGTTTTATCTCCCCCAGAATTATCTTTTGGACTGAAATTTCTTGTGCTGAGTCATATTTTTTGACATTTTTTGTTTCTTTATTTTTCATATTTACATTATATTTGGCTTTTTGGAGCATGCAACATACACTGCTGTGTGTGCCTGAGAAGTAAATCCCTCACCTGCTGTTGGCCAAGGACTGTTCTCCAGTCGACTCAGAGCTCTTGCATTTTCCTGCCGAGTACAAACCCCTCGAGTTGGGATGATTGCTCGTGCCAAGACCATTGTAGCACTGTGACTAGTGTAATGGCATCCCAGCAAAGCTGAAAGTCCCTGGAGAAATGTCCAGTGATGAAAACGTTCGTATGAATCCTTTCTAGGAAATCACTTAAGAAGGGATGTAAATAATTGGCTATAAATACCTTACAAATCCATGAGACTTGGGTGACTGGAAAGGCACACTGATGATTTTTTCCAGGCCACTTTGGCGCTGATGAGTAGGTGCCATATGATAAAACTTCCTGGATTTTGAACTTGGTAAAAACCCAAGTTCTCTGGGACACCATTGGGAATATATACTCCGTTAATCTTTATTCCTTCTTTTTTGCATTGAATATGTAGGAGTTCTGGGAGCTGGTGTTCACAGTAATCCATCAGCTTTTCCATTTGATTTCATGCAGCCTTGCTGTGTGACTGTCAGTCCATCCCCCTGCCACCATCTCTCGTGGGGTGACCTGGCCCAGTGCTCCGCTGGGTCACTTTCCCTCTGCTTCTGGAATTTGTGGGGAGCAGGCAGAAGGGATCAGCAATCCATGCACCACTGAGAATGGTCTTTATCTCATCCCACAAGTTTTCTCACTGTTACACCTCTGATTTTCTCCCCCCATCCTGCTGGGGGGGACTGAGCTGTGGCTGGTATTAAGCCACAACACACTGTGGAGGTTCTTAATCTCTTTAACTCTTTTCTGCCTTGTGTCATTTATAAAAGTTCAGTTTAATATTAGAGACAGGAAAATAACCTCTAGAAATGCTTTACTATCTCTGGAGGAAATTGGGGTTTTATTTTATATATAAACTCTGGAGAAATGTGTGCATTGCCACTGCAAGCACCACCTGTAGTTAAATGGCTGTTGTTTCTGCAGAGAACCAGAAAAGCTCTATTTTCCAATTACAAATGGGAAAATCCACAGGGTGATATTGGATTAATTGACAGGCAGCCATGCATGAGTAATCCTGCACTTCCAAATGTAAATAACAAGTGCTTTGGAACAGTTAGAATAAAGATTTTTATATTTATTGAAATTAATCCAAAACTCAGAGCTGTGTCTGTACACAGTAAAGAAATAAGTGATCATTAAACAAAACCCACAGCCATGTCTATGCTGCACAGAATCTGTGTACCAGCCTTTTAAAAAAATCATTGTTAAAGTAATTGCTTTTCTTTCTGCTTTTAGCATATAACAGCTCCAACACCACAGTTTAAAATTGGAAGAAAAATGTGCTTTAAGTGGTTTTACTTCACTAATTGCATGGTGAGGCGCGTAATTTAAATGGCTTGATTTGTTAATAAGTTGTTTAAATTAATTGGGGGGGGGGGGGGGGAAGGGTC
>VXBA01004031.1:1957036-2187349 GCA_013399895.1 Serilophus lunatus
GGGGGGGGGGGGAAGTGCTCCAGTAGTTCATCTTAATACCCCTGCAGTTTAACACTGGGTGTTACACACCCCTACTGTTTAACATGGAATACCATGTTTAGGGTGGTAACTGACTTTTTGGGGAGTAATACACCACCAGCAAACCAGAGACATTCTACCCCAGTAAGATGTAGTTCTCTTCCTCCCTAAAGTAAATCAGTGCAAGGAAATCACACTGCATGTGCATATTTTTATTTTGTTTACTTTTATGCAAATCAGGCTGTGATGGGGGAATTTGTTGTAAACTCCAGTACAGACTAATTTGATATTATCCCAGAAAGATGTACACTTGAATATTTAACAAAAGCAACAATGCCAGTGAATAGATGACATTAAAAGTATTACTTTTGCATAATTTATGTTCAGTGGTGCCGATATCAGGCTTCACTTCATCACCCGCATACACAGAGAGTGCTGGATGTTTCAAATCTCATTAAGCTATTTATTCATTGTAATGAATGATTTTAATGTACTGTATTAAGGTTATGCCACACTGCACTGTTCAAAAATCCATCTTACTGTACATATTTTAATGTTTGCAGTCAAATTAATACCTTTGTTACTGCCTCAGTGGTTGAGTGGACACTGTTCATACATTAATCATTGTTGTCTCTGCTTCATCCCACTCCTTTGCTGAAGTTTATAGTGCCATGTTCCTTGATAGAGATGTAATAATCTACTCATCTCTGTGTGTGCAAAGCCTAATGTCAGAGACTGGTAATCCCCCAAATGTGTGGTATTTCCATGCACCTTGTAAGAAATACATAGATTTTTAAGATAATAAGAACTGCACACTCAGCAGCCTTTGGTAACTTCCCCTCCAGAATCCTTCTTACTGTTGTCTTGCACAGCAAAGGCAGGCAGTAATACTTCAATGCACCAACAACAGGCAGTTAAAATTTAAATTCTTCTACTCCTACAATAAATCTAATCGAATTTGCCCATTAAATGCATCTTAAGAACATGCTAATTGCCAAGTGTCAATATTAGGGTGGCTGATAGGGATTTTGTGCCTTACCCTTAACATAGCAAAGGGCAAATGTCAGCTGTTACAACTCAATTTGAAAATTATGTATGTTCACTTGATATAGTTTCATAAATAATGTCTTTTGAATTGATTGTCAGTCTCTTCCATGGAGTTTTTTCAGTCCTGATTCTTTATCACCCACTCACTGTTTGAAATTGCATCTGTGGAAAAGGTGATTGACAATTGCTCATCTGAGAGGAAGGGGAAAAAAAGAGTTAAAAGAAGTGTTTTACTGGAAAATTTGGTTAAATGGATTTCAGATAACTAAATACTGATTCTGCTCCTAGGACTATGAGTGATTTTGATGACAAAGACTTCAAGAAGCCCACCAAATATCAGAACACAAAAAGCAGAGCATTAGCTTGGATTGCAGGTAAATTGACTGCCCAGATCTCAGTTACCCAAAATCTGAGTTTCTCTCACAGCAGTTAGGATTAGCAGCTGCTTTTAGATGAATTCCTCAGTGACTTCATAAAATGCTTGTGTATTATGACAATATAAGAATAACGAAGGTTTTTCCTCAAAAGTTGCTTCCCATCCCTAGACAGCAAAATAATGCTGGAATGTGAGCACTGACTGTGGGACAGGATATTCCAGCCCTGTGCTGCTTCTGTCTTAAAACCTGTCACCTCCAATGGTTCCCATCACCCCCGTGTCACTGCTTAATGCTTTTTGTGGTTTTTTACCTGTCCATGCTGAAAAATGCAACATCTCTCACTGTTGTGTTTTGTGAGGGGGGAGTGGGAGGGTTTCAGGTAGGGATGGATTGTGAGAAGTTGGTCTTGGGACTCCCGAACCCTTCTGAGCTCAAGCTTTGGGGACCTACCTTATCAAAAGCAGATGGAAAAGTCTCAAATTGACCAAAGCTCTTCCTGCCTGTGTCCTCAGTCATTGGAACAGTTTTTGAGCAAATCAGAAACTCGTTTTCAGCACATGGTTTCTAGGTCGTGCTCTGATGTACAAATGCTCTGCTGTAATTTGGCAGAAAACACTCCTGGATAGTTCAAGGAAAACGTGTGGGATTCACAGGCTCCTTAGTTTGCGTTCTCATTTCCTGGCGTGTGTGAGAGTTGCAGCGAGCTCAACACTGTTGGGTTGAAATCAGATCTGAGTATGGGGTGGAGTTGCCCATTTTGGTCCAGGAGAACTACAGGCCCCTCCAGCTGGAAAAGGACAGAAAAATTCCTGTTTGTATGAGTATGCCAATAAAGTTTGGAGACAGAGAGGTGCAGGTGGGCTGAGATTGGTGTCTTCTAGTTTCATGTGTTTAAAAGTCCAACTGGAATTAAACCTTCTCTGCCCAAAATTTTCTGCTAATTTATAAGCAGTGAGCTGCTAAGAGGCATTAGTGAAGTTCTTGGACTCCTGACAGTTTGCAGGATCAGGCTCTTTGGGAATTTACCCTGGGCAGATGCACACAGCATTGGCATGCTGCTCAGCAAGCTGAAAGAAATCCCAGCGATCCCAAATTTGGGCCAGGTTTTCTCCTAGTTGACAGAATGTCAGTGAGCCAGGGAAGAAATATAAGGGGGTTATCTTCTCAAGATATTAAGCTCTTGCAAGCTGACAGCTTTGTTGCAGGGGTCAGCTAGGAGGAATAAGAAAGAGGCCCTGTGATCTAAAGATGGACTGACAGATATGATTTCTTTTCCCTTTATTGAATTACAATGTCAGTGGTTGTGTCCTGTTGCTCATACAAGACTGGAAACCTCCACCTGAAATGGAAAAAAATGGATTTTACTTGGTAAAGACATAAGGATTTTTTGTTCACAACCACTCTTGAAGGTAGCTCAGGTGTAAAGCAATGTGTGGGCTGGGGCTGGTGGATGAAACCCAAATTAGCTCAGCATACTGTAGGGAAGCAGTGCGAATGCAAACACTGAGAGTGGGGTGTCTCTCCCGGTGCTGAATCTGCTGAATCATCATTCTTGCAGCCCCCAAACAAAGGGGCCTGTGTTACTCAACTCAGGAGATGCAAAATGCTGGAGGTGTTGCCTGTTTGTTCAGGTCTGTGCTTGAAGGCAAATCAGACACAGTTTCCCTGTTTATAAAGTTTCTACCTAGTTGCATGGTTGTAGTAGCAGGGTCCTTTTGGTTTTCTATCTAATTTGTTTCCCTTTGATTGCTATGTATACATCAGAAAGGTCATCTTGCCCTTTGTGCTCTGCTTTTGATGGCATGGGCTCTGTTCTGATAAAGCTGTATCATCACCTGCAAGCAGCAGCCTTCTAATGTAATTGAAGAGAAGAAAATCCTTAGGAAAACTGCACCGAATGTACACCATTATTTTGGGTGGCACTGTGTTCAGCAAAGATAATTGGCAAGTTGGAAAGTGCATCTTTTCAGCAATATATGAAATATCTAGCACAGTATGGCTAATATAGTAAATATATTTAGTGTTTGAGCTTTCCTATCGACAGCTCTGTCCAGTGAGTAATGGGATCAGAGAAGAGGGAATAGAACCACCCAGCTTCTCCTTTGCGGTCCTAAAATGTCTTCAGAAAACTGAGAAGGCAATTTCAGACATGAGAATTAACTAGTTATATGTCAGAGTCTTTTTTATGCCCTCGTTTGTTCATATTCCCTGTGCTCTGAGTGGCAAGGGAGGTAGAATCCTTATAAGATGAGGCTGATCTGGTTGTCTCTGGTGATAATAATGTGTATAGTGACTGTCTGGAATAGCCAATCTAAGGACAAGCTCATTCTATGAAGCTGTTTATAAGAGAACAATTCATTAAAAAGAATACTATTAAGTACACAGCATGTTGTTGTTATTGAAGGACCCTATATAAACATTGGAAATAAAGAACAGAGATGTTCATTAGAAGAGCGACTGAGTCTTGTGATTAATTCTGAGACCCGGGATTTGTGGATAGGTGAAAAAGTCCTGACTTTTTGTAATTCTTCTCAAGAGCTCTGTTAACTGCATAAACATTTGAGCTCCCAAAATTTGAGAGCTCTTTACTCTTCTTTTTCAGAGAAAAACCCTAATTTTTTTTCTGTATTAATTATCTGGTTTTGTCCAGCTGTTACATCCCAGGGTCGATCCTGATTTCTCTGACACCAGCAATCAAATTGAAAAGTGTGACTGTGGAAGAAAGGCAACACCTGAACCATTGCTGTGATTGTTCTCAATTCATTAAATGGTCCGTTTTGTGCCTCCTTTCTGTGAGGAGGACAAGCCCAGCCTGTGCAGCCGTGCTGGCTCCAATGAGAATGTCTTCTCATGCATCCACCCCTGTCAAAGGTTTTGAGGACCTCCCTGCTCCCTTCTGGAATAGGTAGAAGTTGGGAAGCCCACCAGGAGTTGGATTTTGGAAGAGCTGTGGCTGGGACTCCCATAGTGCAGACAGGGAAGTGTAGGAGGTGATGGTACCTCACACTCCCTCACCATCATATGCAGCTTTAATTAGCATCATTTAAGAAGCTGTTGGCAAAAATGTGTTTTCAAGCCCTCGAGGAATTCTCCTGCTGAAGTTCTGTCATTGGTGAGTTTGATCTACCTCTTGGCAAGACAGGTATGGATCAGGGAGAAGTGCCAAGTAAATAATCTCTCCTGATTTAGCAGGTCATCCAGGAGATGGGTTGAATACTCAGCAAGGTTCATCAGTAAACTGTCAATTTAAATCTGTGGTTTTATAGATATATATATAGTTGGAGCTTTGTGTTATCTAACAGAAAGATAAACATCCTCAAAGAGCTGCAGAGCTGTGAGTTGTACCTTGGCCTATCTCAGCAATTTGCAAGGGAAGTGTTTCTGCTGGAGCAGCTTTTACAGACAGACAAGATCGACACCATTCAGAGTGGGAAAAGGTGCAGAGAAGGTTTTGAAAGGAAAAATGGAAAGTACAAATGCTTGGCTTTGGTACCTGCAGGACACATTAACTCTGAGAATGGAGCTGGCCCAGATGTGGGCACATGGCCCCTCTGGTTCACTGCTGGGAATGACAACAGCTTCCTGTGGTGACTGGTTAGACATAGCACTCCTGTCACTCCCAGAGTGATAGGACCAGAGTGACAACCTCCTGTGTCCCATAAAAACAGTTAAAATTCTTTATCAGATTGAGAAAAAAATTCAGGAAGCTGCCAAATAAGTTCTCTGTAACCAAAATGCTTTTAATGGAAAAAGTTACCTGGGTGACTTGAGAGATGCCACACAGATCTTTCTGAAGACGAGGCATTGTGTAGTCAGATCTCACACAGATACTGTATATAAGAAAAATATGTTCTGTCTGGTTTAACTTTTTTTTTTTTTTTGCAGGGAGATTAGTAAGTTTGCTTTTAGGGAAAGATGAAATACAGTGGTTCCTTACACATGCAAAGCTAAAACAAGAACACATTAAGCTACACCAGGGAAGGTTAGGGTTAGACTTTAGGCAGAATTTCTTTACAGAGAGAGTGCATTGGAATGAGCAGCTGCCCAGGGAGGTGGTGGAGTCGCTGTTCCTGGAGGAGTTAAAAGACTTGATGCCATGGTCTGGTTCACCAGGGTAGTGTTAGATCAAAGATTGGACTCAATGATCTCAGAGGTCTTTTCCACAGAGTTCATTCTGTGATTATTTCCTGTCTATGGATCTAGATACTTCCTGTGAGAAGACTCCTTGCATAACTCATGGTACATCCTGGCTGCTCTTTCAAGCTAATAGGGATGTTTTACTAAGACATACTTCTGGGAACTGAAAGAAATGTGGCATGAAAGAGGTTAAATTAATACACAGATTTTCAGAAATGTATTTCAAAAAGAATTGTAGCAGTTGATTTTCTCCATTTTTCAGGGAGGTAATGAAAAATAAATGGGAAGACTACTTAGTCCTTCATGTCAGATAACTCAGAGAGCATATATACAAAGCTGTAGTGAATTTTAAAGGCTTTTGAGGAGTGATATATGTAGGTATGAAGGTAACATGGATGGTGGGTGTCCTTGGCTGTTCTGCCTTGAACAGGGTGTGAGGATGTGGCAGTGTGGTGACCTCTGTATGTTGAATCCTGTTTCTCAGCTATTCCTGTGCCACTAACCAAACCCTCCTGATTTTCTTTTCTCTGGTAATGCCATCTTGGTACAAGGACGTGGTGTAGACAGAGAACTATGAGCTGGTTTTGGACACCTGCAGGCAGGTACTGTTTATAGAGCTAAATAAAAATGCTTTGAAATTAGGCATGACTGACAGCCTATATTCCAAACCTCAGTTTTAGTGCCTCTTACCTTTTAACTACTTCACATTGTAGTTCTTACATTTTGTTAATGCATTTCTTGTGGATGTATGCTGCCAGGAATGACCAAACTTATAGGTATTGTTTGTGATATTACTGTGAGAGTGGCCCTGTTTGTGTAAATAATGACAGAAGAGAGATGTGGTCCCACTTCTTGATCCCGCTAAAGACAGTGACAAATTCCTGTTGACGTCAGTGTGACAGTGATTTTGCTCATCTACTGCAGGCTTCAGTCCATCCAAAGCCATGAAATAATTTAGTATGTTCAGTATCTGTGTACTAGGATCTTTGAGTAATACTCATCCAGTTAATTTGATGGATTTTTTTCCATCACATTTGAAATGTGAATTCTGTGTGTTTTGGTATGTACTTGTATTTTAGCTTTCCCACAGATGCAGTCTTTTGTTTATTCTAGCATGCATATTAATTGCATATTGATTTATTTGTAGTATAATACATTAATATTATGTATTTAATGTTATATTATGCATATAATACTCCAATATGTAATAATTAGCTAGGTCTTCACTTTGAGGTCCATCAAAAGTTCTTTAGCTACATGAATTCAATTCATTAAGTAATTTCACAGCATCTTAACCTCTACAGTGACTAAAAGAAGCCTTGCTGAAGCTGGAACATTTTATAGATAGCACTATTTATCCAAAGTTCTATTATTAGCCTAGAAAGAAGGGCTCACCATGTATTTTTATTAAAAATGACAATGTACTTAACATCTCTAATGAAAACTAACCATTGTGATATGAATTTAGAAACCCTGACACCTTATTTTATAGAAATGAAGTCCCTTAGTATATTAAAATTAACATTTTTTAATAACAAAAAGTGATATAGTCTGCTGCAGTAGGACTAAATTTATCTTATGATTGTACTTGTCATGGCCTTGAGTATTTATTGAGTAGTTTTAAAAGTTCATTAAACTCAAGAGATTAAATATTGCCCCGAGCAGTGCTCCATAAAAGAAAAAATATAGTGCTATTACTTGGTAAAATGTTGTGCTATGTTGTTAATTTAACTCCCCTGAGTTCTCATCTTCTGACTCAAAAGACATTTCTTCATGCTGTTAAATTTGACATTTCCAGTGAATCTCAGACGTGGGTGTCCCGTGCTGTCGGCTCCTCTAAGGGAGAGTTGGGAGGGGAGGGAGCTCTGCTCCAGGTCCCGTCCACAGAGCTCATGTGAGATCCTGTCAGGGATGTGGGATGCTGAGCCTCCCACATTCCCAGAGGAGGACCACACTGACCTGGGGAAGGCCAGCACTGTTCCATGGTTGTGGGAACACTGGTGGAGCTGCAGGACGGCCCTGCACGAGCACAGAGAGCTCCCCAGGCACTGCCGAAGGCGCTGCTCCTGCCTTTAGAGTTTTCTCCAAGAACACATCTTGGAGACCCTCAGGTGGCATCGTGTTTCAGATTCTCAAATTGAAAATGTGTGGGGCAGCTGTGTAAAATGATTTTAAATGATGCAGCTGGTATTGCATGGGATCTCTAACAGAGCAATCCATAGGGAGCATCTTGTGGCAAAATTGACGGGCTCCCCTTGATGACATACAAATAAATTTCAGAGGAATCAAAAACTGAATAATTTTAAAATAATTTGACATTACTTTCAAGAGTTAGTTTGTAGCATAAAACTTGTTATACTTTCTATAGCTGATGTCAAACAACTAATTTCTAACACGTACTTGCGGACACCTGGCTTTAGAGGTACTCTAGAAATCTATCTTACATCCAAGACTTCCTTTTTTGCTGATGTGCTTTGTATTCTCTGGGCCCTTGAGTATTCAGTACTGCTTTCTCCTTATGCAAGTGTTTGAAGGCTTTGTTTAGTCATTACTTTTAACCCCCCAGATCCATGTGTGTAGAAATGAGGTAAGTATTTTTACAGTTGTGTTTGTGTAGCAGTCCTGCCTGGGGACATACACATTCTACATGCACGCCAGGCAGGATGGGTGTAAATCAAGGATTGATTTGGAAATTAAACTCACTGGCCCTGTAGCAATATCTAAGTTTACAGTGACAAAACAATAACAGGGAGTTAGAAAGAACCTCTCCCAAAATTAAATAAGGCTCTTGTTTTGCAGCAAGTAATTAGATTGCAGTTTGTTTCACTGCAAAACTCACCATGGCCAGTAAATTAAACTATCATTTATCTTGAAAAAATAGTTGCCTTTGTACTCTTTGACAGTGGTCTTTTTTTGCCCATATTTTCCCTTTTTGTTACTAAATGAAATAAAGTTTTACATAAGCATCAGTAGCAGCTGCTGCTGTTAAATTTGTAGTCTCAGATCTATTACACAGTTTACTCTGGGCTTTATTATGGAATTTAACCTCTTACTGATCTATCTGATAGCATTATGTGTCTTGGGACAACCTGACTGCAGTCCTGAATGAGTTGCCTTATACAAGAGGGAGAGACAGTACTGGAGTTGCAGGACAGAAAAAATACAGTTCATCTTTTGCCATTGTATCCCTTTAGTGCCACCTCCTCTGAGCAAAATGTATTTAGCAATTAAAGGGGTTACACAGAATATTTATCAACCAACTCCCCTTCTCTTGTTATTAATGCATTTGTTTGAACCTCAAACATGTTTTTCAGTTGTGAGATGTATCTTCTGTCTGTACAAATAAACACGAGCTTTAGCCTTTAGCGAGATACTTGAAAAGGGAGATAAATACATGTTTAACTCACTAAGTTATGCAGAAAAAATGACAAAACAAAATTGGATGATGTTGTAGTGCCTTTATAATGTGCAGGGAGCATGAGAGATGCAGCTCTCCATTGTGCAGCAAATGAAAGCTGATGTTGGGTCATTTGATTTTCCAACTCCTGTGCACCTCGCAGGCCTTAAATGGCTCACATTGAATCTGGGAGATGTGTGAGTGGATGATAATTTGTCAAAAACGGAGCGTTTCACAGCTGCTTGGTGCTGTGCTGAAGCTTTAACTTCAGCACAAGCATATTTAGAGGCTGATTTGACTTCCTTGTCATCCTCTCTTATTCTCCCATGTGTAATTCCCTGGGACTGTTGGTGCTGAAGGACAGGACACAGCAACAGCAGCATCAGATGGTGGCCATGACTGAGCATGGATGTGCTGCCAGTAATTAGCCATTTGTTTTGTAAACTCCTGAGAATTAATTGCTGGGTTTTTTCAGTTTTTGACTGTAAGGACTAGGATGTTGGTCGGCCTGTGACGGCTGTGCCAGAGTCGAGGTTGTTCCTGTTTGATGATCACTCCTGGTGTGCAGTGAATTTTACACAGTCACAATGTTTTTCCCTGGGAAGTGTCTGAGAGAGAATTTATGCTGTGAAGGATGGGGGATCTGAGGCTTTTATCAAGGTAGGGGAGTTGTTTGGTTTCACTGCAAGCTTTTTTATTATGAGCTTGTATTAGAACCAGATAGCTTTGTAGAAATGGTCAAAAGATCAGTGAAACTCAATAGTAAATTTTACTGTGGTAGAATCAGTGTGGAACAGGAGTGATGATTTGTTGGCTGCTCATCACAAAATTCAGAGGTGTTTGTTTCAGCATGATGAAAATACAAGATTGGAACCCTGTTGGAACAAACTGCTGGTTTATGCTTGCTATTCTATGATTTATTAAATAAAATGAACTCTACTGCATAACTTTTCAGGCAAGAATTTATTTTCACAAATAACTTCTCACAGAGAAGTTTTGAAATTCCACTTGATGGGCTACATATTCAACTTCTCAGTTGGTTTTGATGCGTTAAGTAAGCAAATTATTTCTGCTTGTTTTTTTAATTAATCTAGCCCATGTCAGCTCTGCTATTAAGAACAGGAGCTCCAGTATTTGAAGTGATAGGACTGGTTTAAAATTGAATGCCAGACTACAGGTACAAACATCTATAACTTTGTTTTTCAGGCTCTAATTTGTTTTCCTGTAAGTATGTTAAACAAAGGTGATTTAATTAGCTCTCCTAATATTGCACTGTGTAAGTTACTTTATCAGGAATTGAATGTCCATATTTGAGTGAAAAGATAAACTTTTCAGATGACTCTCCCTCTACCGTAGAGTGGTTCTCTTCACATAAGTAAAGTAAAGTTTACATGGTCTCAGCTGCTAGTTTTGCTCTTTAAAGCAAAATCTGAATGTTACAGCAGGCATTCTTCAGAAAATATGGAGATCCTCATGTGTTATTTTAATTATTTTCTTGAAATACAGAAATGGCTGGCAATCATGGAAAATTAAAATGATAGGGATATGTACTGCTTCCATTTATTATTTTCCATAAGGCTCTTGGAATTGTGACAAATGGCAGGCTGGTTTAAATTGTCAGCCTGACGATGAGAAGGTATTCTCTGGTTTATTCTTTTGCCTGATTCCATTCAGTTGACTCAGTCTTCTGTGTAGCAGTAAGAAAATTCCATTTTTCTTGTGAAGTTTCCTTTCCCCTCCCCCCCACGTGTCCTTGACAATACCAACTTTGGAAGATTGAGCTAATTCATTTAATTTTCACAGTTAGCACACTCTGTCATAATGGTGGGTTGCTGTCACATTAAACATCAGGAAAATTTTATGCTTCTTAGCATTTCGGAAATGACCACTGACATTAAAACTGTGTGTAGCACCTGGCTTGGAGGTAATTCTTTGAAACTTAATTGTAATTACAGTGGCTGCAAAAAAGCAGCATGATGGTTCCTGATGATGATTGCTCAGGGAAATGGAAATGCTGTCAGGTGTGGGATGGCTTGGAGGAGAATTTGCTCCTATAGGTTTTCCCTCCAGTTTTGTAGTTTCACTGTTAATTTGTCATCTCTCTTGTGCCTTGTGTGTATATAGTACACCTAGGAGAGAAAACTACAGATATAGTCAGAGATTATGACGTTTCAAGAAATCCATAGTGTGCAATATGTATTGTGGATGTGTGAGATTTGAGTGGGGAACTTTCGTAATAGGTTTATGCTGAGTTGAAATCAGAAGACCCAGTTCAGCTTAAGTGAGTGCATATCTTTCTGCATTTTCTATGTGTACATTATCTATATATATCTGTGTGTATATAGATATATGTACAGTATTAGGGGAATGATTACCTTAGGGAAGAACAGAATGATGGTATCTTGCCTTCTATCATCAAATCCCCATATTTGACACAAGTGCCAGGGGTGCTGTGGGCAGGACAGGGTCTGCAGCACTGCCAGTGCAGGACTGGAATACCCAAAATTTGCTGAGAGTGAAGCTCAGGTATAACCAGAGAGGTGGGAAGCAACACGTGGATGGATGTGCAGGAGATCAGAGTTGTGAGAGGGCTGGAAGGAAAATGGGCCTGAGGAATTGTTCCTTGGCATAACTCATGGACAAGATTGAGAACCCATATAAACACTTTACACCATCGGGGCCCACGCTCCATTTATTATTTTCCTAGAGGATGGATTCTAGCAACATTATGTGGGAAGAAGCAGCATGAGCTGGCAGCACCGTTTTCCCTGCAAAACTGTTAAACAAATAAGTGTTACAGAAGTAAACCTGTGAGAAATGAAACATCTTTGTACTTTACTGAGCCAATTAAAAAAAAATCAGGGAACCCTTCCTACATGTATTAGAAATCTGTTTTAAAATCTGTTAGGTGGATATTTTCAGTTGAAGGAAGTTATGTTGCTGTAATGTTTTCTCATTCGTTTCATCTCAAATATGTGAAACCTGCTGTTTCCTAAATAAGTAGAAGCAGATGGAGCAGCCTCGGTGATAGGTTTTTGCTGAACACTTCAGCTCTGTTAGTTCAATTCTCACTTACTTAATGCCATTACATTAGATATCTCCTTGAAGGTTGCAGTGTGGCATGTCTCACAAATACAACATTGACTGGGAAAGTCAATGAAATATATAAAAATAGTATTTATCTAATCTGTTTTATTCTCTTCAGTGTCTTTTACTCCAAAGGATTAATTTGGCCAAATCATAACACAGTGCATCAGAGTTTTGCCAACCTCAAAATAAATAATAAACCTAAACCAACAAGCCAAAACTCGTGAGTCAGTCTCCAGATGTTTGTGAGATTGGCAGAGGGAGATGTGTTTTCAAGTTCCTTATTTGTTCCTTGATTTCAGGGATTTCAGACATATAATAATTTCCTGTTTTCTAACTTGTATTCTGTGTATTTGTTCTGAAAGACTTCTCCAGTACCCTAATTTCCATGATTTAGAAGAAAAAATAAATGTCATTGGTTACAATGATTCTTGTAACCACAAAGTGAATTTTCCTTGATTCTGTTTGTTTGTCTTCACTGCTTTCCAAGTGAGGCTGAGTAATCAATTATTGGAATGTCAAGGGTAACAGTACATTTTTAGTCATGCACACTATGATTTGTACAAACTAAGGCTTTGACCTTTTGATTTTCTTTGCCTACGATGAGGAATTGCCAATGAAGGCGTTGGAAAGAGGGTTGCAAAGGAAATACAAAAGGTAAGGAGAGAGGGTTTCCAAGTAGAAATCAGCCTTTAATCACATTCATCAGTCTTCGTAACTGCATCAAATCCCTGTGTTCTAATCCTTCCTAGACAGAAGTTATCACATTCCCATTGCTTCCAGTAGGTGAGGATTTCATCCTAGAGGGCTGCTGGAGTATTTTGAGCTCTGATGAAAATAGCTGATACTGTCCACTATTCCTGATAAGGGGAATAAAGTGAACATGGTGTAGGATAAGGAATTTTCCTTAGGTACATCTCCTCTTTCTTCAGGTACAGCAATTAAATACATTTCTGAATTTTTGTGTGCTGAGAAAATCTCCTCCGAGTTACATAAATTTCTTCACATTCTTTATTTACTTTATTGAAAGTGTGTAGTAAAAATAACCCTAAAATTCTTCTTCCTCATGGAATTTGTTTTGCCATCTGGTAGTCGTGAATGAGGGAGAAACTTTTCATTCCTGCTGAGAGAACTGCGAAGGCCTCTCTCCCTCATCCTTCCTTCTCTGTTTTGCTTAAATCCAGTAGTTTTCATGCAAAGAGAAAATTTTGCAAATGGGCAAGATGGGATTGGGCTTCCAGCAACAGGCTCTTGAGTTCCTCTCCAGACTCATGAGGAGAACAGCAGGCATAGAGTGTGATGCTGCTCTCGGTTGTGTTTGTTGTAAGAGCTCAATCTCATTTCTGTGCACAATACCCATGGAACTAATATATTTAAGGATAGTGGAGCAACTTGCATTTTCTTAATGACACTCATGGTAGTCAGCATTGTAGGTCTTTTGGAAATGTTAGTGCAGTAGCAGCTTTCTGTGATGGGTATTGCATCTCCTTGCCTGCCTTAAAGGCTCGCTGGCAGATGGACTACAAGGAAAATAGTTTAAATGGGGACACGGGTTCAGAATAACTCGCCGTTTAATTGCTCTCTTCCAAAAATCATTGTGTATCCTGAAGGTTTTAACACTAGTTAATGTTGCATTTACAGTTCTTAAGATGTTCATTATAGAAACAGAGTCAAGAGCCTTTTCTGAAGGGAGCCGGTATGAACATTCCCAAGATATCGTAAGCTGCAAGGCACAACTTTTTGTTTGGTTTGAAGCAAGGTACCGACGCTTTGGGATGAATTTTAATTGATTCCAGTTGCCGTTAGTTTTCAGCTTCTTGTTGTTAAGGAGAGGCTTGTTCAGCGTGGGGCAGAATATCTCTGTATTTTTCATTCTGACATATAGGACTTTATCCTCCTGACTGCAATAAAACTTTGCCGATTTATGCTACTTGACCTCCTCTTTTTTTCGTGCTTTACATACAGAACACAAAGGCATTACTGAATGTGGAGTGCCTGCAGAATCAGGCCCTTCAAAATAAATTAGTCACATCTCTGTCCAACCAGATTGCAAGAGAACAAGAAATACGAGTAGCGCTCTTAGAATAATTTTGA
Organism: Serilophus lunatus; assembly: GCA_013399895.1. Classification (NCBI taxonomy): domain Eukaryota; kingdom Metazoa; phylum Chordata; class Aves; order Passeriformes; family Eurylaimidae; genus Serilophus; species Serilophus lunatus. The sequence continues at coordinate 1,971,194 of VXBA01004031.1, forward strand.
ACATAAAAATTTTTTTACTGTGTTTCTTTTCAAAGGAACTAAAATGTGGTCTCTTACAGATAAATATAAATGAGCAGACCAGTGAATTTGGATGAAATCATACCTTTTTAAAGATGCAAATTGAAAATTAAGCCTCAAAACAATAGAATCCTCCTGGGCCTTTCAGGAAGGATTGTGTATTGCTCATCAGACACTGCTGCCAGGTTGCAAATTTTATTTCACAGTGAATTCCATGGGAGAGCTGCTGGAGCTTGCTTTTATGATAAAAAGAGAAAGATCTATTGAAAATATGTGTAGCTTTTACCACAATCTGGATCATCTCCTTTAGGAAGGATATTCTTTTATGGGGAAGGAACTGTAATGGAGCGTTGAGTTTACCAGGCTTTTTGTGGGCCTTTGCATTAAAACCAACACTTGCTATGTGACATTCCTCTTGATAAGAGAGAAACCTGATCTTTGTCCTCACTTTAGACCCTCATGCCAGATCTTTTAATTTTTTTTCTCAAGACATTTTGAAACCATTTTCTTTCCATCTCTTGCTTATCTCTTGTTTTTGTTCTCATTTTCTTCTTGCAAGATCTTTTCAAGCCCTGTGATGTCTTTTGACCACCATCATTCAACTTGAACGTATCTTCCCACACTGAAAATACGGAAGGGGAAGAATCTGTTCAGGAACTAGTCCAAGCAAAATGTAGTCATAATAAAGGAGGATAAAATTAATCAATTTACACAATCTGTAAACTCTAAGGGGAAGAAAAACTGGTTAAAAGAAATGAGAAATTACCTGTTTAAAAAATTACGGTCTTCTGAGAAAGGAGGAAAGTTCCTCAGGTTGATTCACTCTGGTAAGGACAGAGCAGGGCTTTCAGGAGGAATTTTACAGTGATGTCATCCTGCTACTGCTTTTGACTGCTGCTTTATGAGATATGAATACTGGCCAAATGTGGAAAAGATGCCAGCAATGGATTTACAATCATAAATCCTGAGGGTAACCTGGAAGGGTCTCACAGACCTCCAGCTGACCATTGGGTATGTTTGAAATGAATCTCAGGCTTAAATGTTTTCAGTGATGGATCTTTATAGCACATTGCTATTAAAATGAGATACATAGAAGCAGCATGTTTTGGGTTTGTATAATATTGAAAATATCATTGTTGGTGCTGCAAAGCAGCTGCTGTTCACACAAAGCAGCTGAGCTTCAGGAGAAAAGTCTGATTGTGATTACGGAGGAAATATTTCCATTATTACCAATACTGTAGACAGAAAATTCTTCTGCTCGTGGACAGATCCAGTTGATGCAGATTAGGTTTAAAAAGGCAGTTTTACTGGGCAACCCTGGAACAAAGTCAATAGTTAATAAGGCAGAGACTTGCTGCCGGCAGGAAAGTGTTCAGGGCAGCTCTAATTCAGCGATTATAAATGTTGTTCTTTGGGAGTTTGACAAACTGACCCCCTTCCATGTAGCTCAGTTTTGGGCGCTGGTTATAGTAATTCTTGTTGTGCATCTGCAATATTAATAAGCCCATGAAATAGTAGGAGTGCAGCAGTGAGCTGGCACGGAGAGGAAATGGCTTAAAAATGTGGCTTTGCTTATGTTTTCATTGCACTACAACTGTATTTTAACTTGCTGATTTCCTGGTGAGGTGGTGGTATGAGTTGAGAAGAGGAGTGGACTCTTATATAAAGCAATTTTTTTTCAATAGATGAGGAATCCAGACCAGCTTCAAAATATGTTTGTGTGTTGGATTTTTTCTGTTGGGGTTTGTTTGGTCTTTTTTCCCAGTTTTTATTTAACTGCCAGTCCCAGCCTGTGTCTGCATCCTTGCTGTGTCTGGAGAGAAGAGAAGAACATTTGTGAAGCTGTATATGCTGCAGACATTGGTGTTTGTCTGGGATGTGAGAGTGGGATCAGCAGGTTGATCATCTCCTGGGTCCATCCAGTCAGTCACAGCAAATTCCCTTGGTATAGCCAGGCTGAGGTGGACAGGAGCAGGGACCAGCCAAGCTTCAGGTGGATTTGTCCCAGCAAGACTTTAGCTTTTTAAATGTGCTAGTTTAAAAGGTTCAGCTCAATGCAGATAACACACTGCAATCTGAATCTAATACAAGAGAGCATACCCTGACATGCCTCCCCCATAGAAAGTCTATTTCAATTTATTGGGAAGGTAGAGCATTAAGTAAATGAAATGTGAGTAATACCTTGCAGATTGCCAGAGAAGTGTATACCTAGGCATTTTAAAAGTAATGGTAATATTTCACCAGCTCCTTTAGAAATATATCAAAGATTCATGGATTTTAAGGCCAGGAGGCACTGTTAGATCATCTACGCTGACAACCTGCATAACAAGCTAAAAACTTTTCCAGTAATTGCATCAAACATACACAAAAATACAAAAGAAAACGATTCTGATTAAACAGCAAGAAATGTGCACATTGAAGGTATCCTTGTTTCTCCAGGCTCCAGTTTGCAGAAGTTTTGTTTGCTTGCATGATGCAAATTGGATGCACTGCCTGAGTCATGCAGCAACACCTGAATTTTGATTCCTTCTTTTATCATTTATAACTTTTAGGGGGATTAGATATTCTTAAAGACAAAGAACTTGTTTCACACAGAGGTGATTGAGTCCTGAAGGGAAGAAACACAAACTGAGCAGCTGGAGGTATCTAGTAGTGCCAGGTCTGAAGACATCCAAACTTTGCCCGTTTTGTTAGCTGCTCAGCAGCACAAAGTACCCGAAGTTGTTTAGGTTTTTCTTGAAACAAGCACGTCATGATAATTTAGAAAACCCCTATAACTCTAAATAAAAAACCTCCCCACTTTCTGAGTATCAGTAGTGTGTTTGATTTGGGAACCAATTCTGTTATTTCCTGCAGTTTAGATTCAGTCTGAGCTCTTTGTCTGAATTACACCATGTGCCAACTTTACTTTGTTTGCCCTTCACCGCACCCGCAGTGATTTTATTTTATTTTGTTTGCTGTTGAAGTATGACTTTACACAAACTCTGGGAATGGTATGCATATGGATCACTTACAAATAAATCTGTGTACAGAAAACATAGATTGCCAAGTAGGCAAAACATAAAGATGTCTGTATAGTCATAATTTCTTACTGTTACTGCACTTAGCAGGATTAAGAGCTGTATATCTTTCTGCAAAACATACGTTCAGACAGCAAAACCACCTGCATTAATTTTTGTTTGCGGGTGTCACTGCACATGAATCTTCACTGCCTGTTGGGATTCATATAAATGGCTGATGATACATCTGAAGATAACACGTTGTACTTGGAGGAAATATACTGTATGAACTTAGATGCTCTTAATATTGGTGTTGCTTAGCTTCTCTGAACTCCATCTGCTCAGCTATTCTCAGTGCAGGTATCCAAGGCTACTTGGGTACTCACTTGGCTCTAACCATAGTTAAGAGGTGAATTTAATACATGATCGCTGTCAGATAGGAGGCATATCAAATTTTAGATTTCACACAGGACATTTTATAAAGTGCTTTTCGTTACGAGTAGAGGTGTGCTGATGGTCATGATGAGTTTCTACAGTGATAAAATTGTTCAGTGGTGTGTTTGTCAACAGTGTCAAGGTACTAGAAATGACTTGAACATCATCTCTTGCAATTTATGCTTTGAAGGAGCTGAACTTATTCTGTAAATGTACTTGAATTTCAAATAATTCTAATATATCTGAGAAACATAATTCTCTTTTGCAGAATATTTAGTAGTCCCTGCAGTTTCACATAGATGCTGTCAATAGCTCTGCATCCCGTTCGGCTGCTGTTTGTGCTGTCTTTCTCCCTCCCTCTCTCCTTCCAGCTTTGTTTCCATATGTTTGACATAATTGTTCAGGCAAGATATACTGCAGATGGATCGTGGAAAGCTCACATTAGAATAACGTGAGCAAAGATACTCACTGAAATCACTTACTGATGGGGATGTGGTAAGTGATTTGCTTGAAAATGCTCATCACTTCTTGGTTAAGTGGGGGATCATGGTTAAGTTTTCCTCTGTATTTAACAGTCCATTAAAGTCTCTTTGAAATACAGCTTTTTGGGGAAACTGGAGGCAGAAAGATGCTCTTGTGCTTTGTGCTGATTGATACTAACTTGTCCATCTGAAAGAACTTTCAGGAGCAGCTGAGATACGTGCTTCTCTCAACCACACTATTAACTGTGTGGGCAGGGTTATTCACAGATGACATCATCTAAATTTAGTAGGGGCCACTTAAATTCTGACCACAGCTTGTTTAGACTCCTTTTCAGAAGGAGACTTTCAGGGCTTAATCTTTGTCCTTAATCAGCAAAGCTCACCTGTGGGAGGATGTGTGTAAACAGCTCTGAGATGTCCTTCCCAAGGTTGGACCTGCCTCACATTCAAAAGACACCTTTGGGGGAGTATGGTTCTGGTTGGGTCAAGTTTGGTTCTGGCACTGGTTAGAGAAGTCCATAGCAAGCAACATTCTGTGAGGCTTTTTGAAACCAGTATTTAATCAGAAAGTCCCAATTTATTTCTTTGAAAGTGGATTTCTTTCAGAAATAGCTGTTATTAGCTAGGAAATCTGTAGGACTTCCTTCTTTAAATGGGAATAGTGTGGCCTTTATTTTACATTGGTGTCTTCCATCTCCACCTGCCTTGTCACATCATTTCACCCATTTTTCTCATTTTCTTCTTTGTAGTTTTGAATGGAAGGACCAGCAAACATCTTCAAATTTAAAAACAACACCAAAAAGTCATCAACAGAACTTACCCAGCTGCACTTTAAATAGTCGGGGTTGTTTATTTGGGAATTCTGAAGAGGTTTTTCCTCTCCCTGATGAAATTTCAATATGGAATGGCACTTGAGAATTACAGCAAGTGTTGTAGCAATGCCACCTAAGAGAAGATGCCAAGAAATAAAGAAATAGTCATTTTATTATCAACAGCAGGTGGTTAAGTCAGTGCAGCAAGCAGTGCCAAACATGTCTGATTTTGCAGTGAGTACAAGGGTTAGGAAATACCCTGTCATGGGATGGCAAAGGTAGAGTCAAAGATGCAAGTAGCAATGCTGGGAAATGTTCAGGGCAGATGCAGCTCTTGCCAAGGTGTAGATCACCATCAAATAGGCAGATAAATCTTCCCTGTATTTACTTGAATTTCCTGCTATGCCAGCAGTTCCTCTCCCATTTAGGCACATTACTGACTTGGTTCACTGGTCTTGTGTTCTACTTAACAACACAATAATACTTAAAGCTTTATTTAGTTTTATCGAGGTATTGAACACTCTCTTTTGCCCTCCTTTGGGCATCTCTCTGTGCCCTGTTGGTGGGATTGGTTTGGTTGGCAGTGCCGAGGGGTTTGGAGCCCTGTGTGTGTGGTGTGCTCTCTGTGCATAAATGTGGACAGCTTGGAGTCCTAAGTCGGATCATCTGAGTAATGATTCTGCTACTTTGAATGTGCTGCCTGAAGCTGTTGACTCCCTCCTGAAAGGTCTTTGTTACTCAGGCAGCTAAAACATGTTTTACAGAGGATACAGTGCAGTCCTAGTTGGGAGGGCTGACATACTTTCATGTGTTTTGATAATTAATTTAACAAGAAAATCAGGCCTGTATTAGACATCATTAGTTTAGAATATTTTGTCTTTCTTAAAAAAAAGAAAAAAGGAACCTAAAGATCATTTTGGGAAGCAGTGACAGCTGAGCTTTTCAGAGGTTGGGAATGAATGATAACACATCCTGAGGCATATTATACAAGGTCTGTGTTCTTCATGGATAGGGTCATTGGAGAGGCACAGGAACAGGCTGTCAGTTGGGGCCTGCAAGAACTGTTTGTTCCTATTCATTTTCAGTGGCTAAATGCTGCTGCTTCACATTTTCCCTGACAGTCCTTTTATGATGCTGTCTTGCAGAGGTGGAGGGCACACAAACCATCTATTATTTCAGGCCAGTCCCAAGACTTGTGTCTTACTGCTGTTGCTGTCCTTGGGCAAAGGGTGTAATTGAGGCATCTCAGATCCCCGCTGTGCAACTGTATGAGGGATGGATAACTGTGATTTGTGGGAATGGCGGTTTCTTCTGCCAGTCCCAACATCTCATCAATGGTACCTCAGGGATGGGCTGTGGGAGAAGCCACAGGCATGTCCTTCAGCTGGCAACCCTTGCAGGATGCATTTTTCCTTTCTGTTGAGAACCTGTGTGAGGGACCATATGCATGACAGGAGCTGCAGATGTTGTCACAGCTGTTGTGGCTTTGAGGTTGATGGAATCAATCCTCTGGTGACTCTCAAGCTCGGAGGTGGGTGGAGTATTTGAACGTGGCCAGTCATAAGTTGCTGGTGATTGTGGCTTCTGCAATCTCAAATCTCACTTCTCGTGGCTGTCATGAGAATTGTGAGGAGATGAAAACTGTGATTTCTGGATGGGGTTTGTCCTCTGCCTCGGTCCATAGGTGCCACTGCAGTCGTATTTGTCTCACACCAGGACTGTTTTAATGTGTTCAGATATCTGCATTTGAGATAATCACAGTGCCAGAATAATTGGGAGCAGTGATGGTGACACTGCCTTTAGCCCCCAGTCCCAGCCTTCATCTTGAATGTTGGAAATTCAGGTACTTAAGTCATGTTGCCAGTTGTAAAGATCTCAGGGAATCTATAGGGAAGGTGGGAGCTTCACATACAGACTCAAAGTGTTGGCACACTTCAGGAGCAAGTATGAAATCAGAGGATAGTTTACTTTCTGGCAGTGTCAGAGTAATCTTGTCAGTACTATCTATTGGGATCTCCTGAGGCGAAAATTACGAGGACAGAAGAAGGTCTGCAGCATCCTGTCCCTGAGGATGCTCTGGCTTTTCAGAGCTGATAAGGACCTGCCTCCCCTCATTTAACAAATGAAGCACAGGCATGCAGGAGGTGGGAAAAGGGTGTTACACCTGTGAAATTAAACTGTTTGAAGTATCTATCTATACCAGAATGTATGAATTGCTTTAAATGGAGCAACAGGAGAAAGATACAGGTTTGGCAGCATTGCTGTAGTGCAAGGCAAGGCTTTGAGCATCTGACAAACAGATTCTTTTGCTTATTGTTAGTCTGGAGTTCCAGGTAGCCTTATAGGAAAAAAGAAGGGCAAAAGTAAATATGCCTTATAGAAAGGCAAAAGTAAAAACCCAGTATGTAAAGATAAAATTCTATGAAGAGGCTTCTTGTGCAGATGGTGACTTGCTCTTGTGTATGCACGGCTTTCATCTCCTCTTAGAGGCAGCTCCAGTTAATGTTGGTATAAAACTGCCTGTTAATTGGAGTACATGGAGATAATGGTAGGTATAATCTCTAAGTAAACTCTTAAAAGCTCTGGAAAAAGGGTATTTAAAAAAAAAAAAATCTCTCCCCAAAACCTGAGTTTGCACTCTGCTTTGAAGATAGACTCATCAGTGTGCGAAGCAGACTCCTGCCTTGAGGCCATTTATAGTGCCGAAGCTTGTGAAGCTAAAACAGTTTGATGTGTAATTGCAGGAGGAAATGGAAAACCTGCTGAGCATGGCAGGATATAGTGCCTTATCACCCTTTATGTGCATCCAGTGCTTGCTGAAATTGCCAGCGGATCCGCAACATCGACAGAACGGTGACATTTTTCATGGGCCGCCGTGTTCTGAATCAACACTGCAACAGTGCGATTAGAGTAGGTAAAGTAGGGGGAACAATCAAAGAGTTGCATGTGACAGATCAGGTTTTAGTCATTCCCTGCTCCTTATTGCCTGCTGTCTTGTGTGATATGCAAAACAGCTTCTCCAGACGCATTACACCTTCACATTACCTGAAAATTGAATTTTATTTGGTGGCCTGCATATAATTTATAGCACTCTTCCAATGCACTTCAGTTCTCATTTAGCTAAAAGTGTGTTCTTTATTTCCTACTGGCAGGGAAACAGAAATAAAACTGAATATTCAGCACCACTTACAGTATATAAGAAACCAGGCTATTGAAGTTTTAAGCTGCTGGGATATGTTATTGACAAGAACTGTCTATTCTGGAGTTAAGCACACGATGTATTTGATTCCCAGAGGTATCATCTCTCCATAGTAATTAATCAGGGAAAAGGCACTGACTCTGAATAGCAGTACTTGAAGTTATGGGCCACTATTAGCACTCGAAAACTAAATGGTAATTGAATGTACCATATGGAGGAGAAATGGGGGTCCAGGCTGAGAACTTGCAGGGCAGAAAGGAAAAAGTTTTTTAATTGTTCAAACGGAGTACTTATTCCATTGAGCACTTCACTGCATGGAAAACTACCCTGTAAATAATTCAGTGTTTGTATTGTGTGTGTCATACCAGCTGTTGGAATCAACTCTTGGATCAGCACATGTTGTCCACCCGTACACACCAAAGTAGATCATGCCTCTAATGCAATGTCCCTGTGTCATCATGCTACTTGCACATGGAAAAACTAGCAGAGACAATTCATTTGGACTGTAAAACAAACAGATGCAACTGAGATTTAAGGGTCTCTCATATGTTTAAAACACAATGCAATGGGCAGTAAAAGATCTTGGGAAGCTTACTAGGCCAGCAGAATGTTTAACTGAGTATCAGGATGTATGGAAGAGCTGAACAGAAGTCAAAAGGAGACATTATGACTAAGAATTAAACAGCAAACTGCTAGAGAAGTACAAAACTTCTTGTGACTGGCACGAAGACAGGTCATGGATGAAGGACAAGTACCCCTCCATCTCTTTTTGCACCAACCATCCCAAAGCACTGACGTTGCCACATCTGGAGGGTTCCGTTTTCCAGCTCATGTTGTGGAGTGATGCAGTTTATGCTGATTTATGCAGCCCTCAGAGAACATTTAAGACCAAGATGCTCCCATTCTCTTGACACATCTCTAGGTCAAATTTAAATTGTTCCATGACAAATAGAGCAATATTGGTGCTATGGTGCTGTACACCTGAAGTTGGCAGTGGGGATATCCCTCAATTGCAGTGCTCCATGATTCAAATTTTAACTAAGGAAACCTGTGTTTTAGGTGATGCTTTCTCAGCTATCTTGCAGCCCCTTTGCTTTTAATCATGAAGGTTTCTTCTTACAGTTTTCATTTTCTGAGGTTGGCTCTTTGGAATCAATGTCTACTCTCCTTTTTGGTGTATGTTCTTTGTTTATATCTTCTCTGAGCTTGATGTATAGAGCAGGTCATTTGGTGCAACCAAACATTTATTTCAATCTTGTCCTTACAGTTTGATCTTTCAAATAAACTTGTTTTTTTTCTTCAAGAAAAATTCATCCTATCTTAATAGGCTTTCAAACTCAATAGTTTGAGAAAAAGAAAACAGCTTAAATTCTGTTTTCAGGCAAAACTTTTGCCATGTAGGACAGCTAATAGCAGTGTGAATTTCAAAGTCTAATTACAGATGTTATCAACTATTAAATTTATGCTGTTTGAGGGGAATTTAACTGTGCAAATGTATGTTTTAAATGGGAAAAAAAAAACCCCACCTCTGAAAGCATCAAGTAGAATTTATTTGGTAAAGGAATCCTGCTTCCAGTGGGGCATTCAATTAATTTCTCTCTCCTGTTAGAGGATGCAGATGAACCAGCCTTCCCTGTACCTCACAGATTCAAAGCCTTCTGATTTTGGCAGTGTTTTCCAGTGATATTTATTTAGCAAAGCTGTTGCTCCAGCTAGTACAAGGTAATGTTCATTGCATTCTTAATCAGACCTACTGAGTGATGCTGTGGATTGATGTGATTTTTGACTTGCAATTTTCTAAAACTAAAAAAATTCCTATAGAATTTGGCATGGTATCACCATGGAAAGCAGAGGCTCTACAACCTGTGAAGGGTAGCAGGGGTAATTTGAACAACAGTTTTTCTAGAATTCTGTGCATCTTATGGGGTATATAACCTAAATTAATAGTAATTAAAAGCCCTTCCAGTCAGGTTGTATAAACCAAGATCTCTGCAAGTTTAGGAGTTACACCTTTCACGGCCTGTAATATACCAGATAAAAACTTGTTACAAAAAGTCTTCCATGTGAGATTTATATGTTATAAATTCCACAGGGTGAGACTTTCATGTCTTGGACTATCTCTTCCTTGTAATTATTTTCTAGTACTTTACACCATAGTGTAAAGTTAAAAGTCCTTTACACCACAGTGTGAAGGTTATGAACCTAAGTAAGCTTTCCTTAGCAAATGAGTAACAGAGCTATTTTGTCTACAGACTCTCTTCAGCATTTCTCTAGGATGTTTTACAATAAAGCCCTTTCTGGTGTAGTGATGTGCTAAATGTGGTAACAGTTTTTTTCCTGTTATCATGAGAACAAATGCAGTTACAGTGCAGGCTTGAACATCATCAACACAGATTCCTCCCCAAGGTAGAGAAGATTTTTGTTCCTTTGCACAAACATAAACATTGCTTTGATGGAGTAACAAGAATCAAACATTTTCCCTGTATCCATCTGTAGGTGACTCCTTGCATTTTAGCTCGATAAAACCCTTCGTAAACAAAACTTTATTGAAATAGAAGTTAATGTTTAGAGAAGAGAAACAGCAATACTGTTCTGAACATGCTCGAGTCTTGATTATGGTCCTGTGAAAACCTAATCAAGCATGAAAAAAATTTCAGTTTCAAGAAAAGCAAACAACTTGGTTTTCTTGAATGCCTGTTTAAGGCTCAGATTATATTCTTTAGCACGTTTAATAAATGCACTTCAGCATTCTTCAATTTACTAAATAGCAAGTTTTGTTTAAATTGTGCATTACAATACTGATTTTTTTTTCATTTATGGTCTTTTATTTCCCATTTATGTGAAGTAAACAACAGTAGAATGCAATCTGTCCATCAGAAATTAGTGTCCCCTCCACTAATGGCACAGAGTTTCCTTTACAGCAGTCATGCTTTCTCTTAAATATTGGTTTTTATGGACTAGGTTTTGTTCTCCTTGGAAGTATGTTATAAATCAATAAGATGCATTTTACAGCAAATGGAAAACATTACAGTTTGGAGCACTCTTTGGGAGACTTTTATATTTTATTGAACACTCAAAAAGTTGCAAAGTGTCACGTTTGGAGTAAGAGTAACTTGGCTTTCCATTGATGCTGGCAAGTGATTATGGTTTATCACCCTCAGTGCAAAATTTATTGCAGATCTGGGTATCTGTATTTCAATAACATCTGGAGAGTGTTCATTGGAGTGAACTGTGCTCTGCAGTAACTGAAGGCAAACACTGGCCTGTGGATTGATCAATATATATGGAAAACCAGGGAAATCAATTTCTACAAAACTCTCCAGGGTGAAATCTTAACCCGTTGAGGGGAGTGGGAGTTCTGAGCTGAGCTCCAATGAGCTGATGGTGTTTCTGTTGATGAGGAGCACAGCCAGGTGTGTTACCCTGAGCTCCTCCCAGCATCGTGCAGCAGGACAGCCCAGATCTTTAGAAAGAAACCCTTGGGATGCAGCAAACTACCAGAGAGTGTATTGCTGGTTTTGGATGCACCTCCTCTCCCACATGGCTGACAGCTCTGTCTGCTGCCTCAGAACAGCTTCCAAGGCTACCCAGGGTCTGACTCTGGTTCTCCTTTAGTTGAATAGGAAGCAAACAAACAAACAGAAAAGATATTGCAATTCATACTGTTTTTGAAGCATCATATGCATGCCCTGAAGGGAAGAAATAAATAATTCAGACACTAGGAAAAACTAAAACAGCTAAATTAAGCCAAAATTCAAATCACAGCAAAATGCTTTGATTGGTATGCCCTTCTTACTTTGTTGTGATGGATTTCTTTTTAGCCACTAGTGAGTCCATCAAAGACAAAAGTATTTATTTAAAGGAAATACAGCAGTGTTTTCTTTTAAGAATCATATCATTTAAATAATAATAATAATAAAGATAAGCCCTTTTAGCTGTGTGGTTAAAGACAGTTCATCAATGGTAGAAGGTTTTATTTTGTTTCAGCCAGGTGTTGCATTGCTTTGCTGGCTGGCAAGGTTCAATCTTTGAATGCTTGACCTTTCTCTAATAAACATCTGCAATATTAAACCCCTGTGCTTCCTTTTGCTTTATCATGAAAGGATGCAATGGAGAAGCAGAGGAAGCAGGATCCGGAAACAACTCTTCCTGTGACAGTAATGTCACTGAAATGCAATCAATCATCCATGTTATTTATGCTTTGGAGGGCAGGGTGGTCTATCATTATATGCCTCAGGATGGGTCTGATCCAATGGGTTGTTGACATCTGCATTTTAATTAAGTGGAAAACACTTTGGACATGCACACATTTGTATTTTTTGATGGGAACTTGGAGTTTCTCCTTTAATGCAAATAATTACCATTCTACTACTGTTTCATTATGTATCTGTCTAGAGAGAGAGAGAAAATGCAGAATCCCTTACTCTGAGGCATACTCCTGCCTGTGTGAAGGTACCAGCTTCAGTGGGAGGATGATTCTCTTCAGAGGGAGGAGGTGGCAGAGGAATACTGCAAAATGTTTGAAGCAATTCAATAGCTAAAGGACCCTTTTTCCTTTGTCCTGGAGCTGTTTGGGGGGAAAAAAAAAAAAAAGTTCTTTGTTTTAAAATATTTTTGTTAACCCAGATGAATCAAATTGTTTTCAGGCAGAATCTTCCACAGCAAGGAGAAGTAAGCCTTTTTTTGTGGAAAGATGAAACTTTTAGGTGCTTTTGATGCTTCTTGAGCAAAGCTTTGTGTTTCAATGACAAACACTTGTCTGGCTGTAGTTGGAAATCTTCTGCCATTGATGTGCACCTTGCTCAGTGGTGAATTTCCCTGTGCCATCTCCATTGCCTGGGAGTAGTCTGTGTGTGTTCTGGGATGAGCTGTCTGATGGAAGAGGGAGCCTAACATTGATGGAACAGGCAGTGAGCAGGGTGCAGTTTGCTCAGGGCTCAGCTCTGCTGTGCAGTGCCAGAGCAACTGCACGTGGAAAGAGAGTTAAACCAAATCCACTGTGTTTTTCTCATTAGCTTTATTTCCAAAGGGTCTTTGTTACTGGAATAAAAACCTTCAAGAGGCTGCAAAGCCCTGTTCATCCCTGGTGCTCTCTTGGATGCGTTGGTGCTGTTCTAAGGATCATCAGGAATGATCTGCTGTTCGGTGCCCAGACTGGCACAACTGTTACTTAGGGCTGGCTAAGAGATGACAGGCTGTCAGAGCTGGTTGTGAAGGAGCTTCAAGGAACCATTGTTCTTTCAAATTAAAACATTTAAACATTTAAATCCAAAGCCAGGACTGGAGGCTCATTTTAATTATTCTTTTTGTCTTTTGGAAGTACTTCCCTACTGATGATCACACAGCTGTCACATACACACTACCTTTAGTCAGGATACATGACAGTGCTTTCCTATTAGCTGTCATTGTTTTACAAGGAAAACTGAAAACTACTAAGGCAGATATATTAATTTCAAAAGAAGACACTGGTGGTGAAGTTATTAAAATAAAAATATCTCAAGACTCAAATTCATTTGATTTATAGCAAAGATCAGTTGTGTTGCCTCTTGGCAGCTGAGGTGCTGCGATTTTTTTGGCTGTCTTCTGGAGATGCCATTCCTGTCTGTCTGATCCCAATCCACAAGGTTGAGGAACACTGTCCAGAGTAACCAGTCAGGTATTAGTCATCCCTTCTTTGTAAATCACTTTTTTAAGCACATAAATGTAAAAATAAATGCTCTATTATATGTAACAATCTCAAGCAGTCGTAGAATCTCAAATGTTTCTCACTCTCTTCACCTGCTGATCTTGATTGTCTGCCATTAATTATCAAATTCAACATTAAACATGAACTAATTTGCTGGCTTCTGAGCTGCAGAGTTTACTTCAAGACTTAAACCCCTACCTGTTGTTATAGTTAACCACAATTCAAAATATTTTGTGTTTTTCTGGGTAGATTAAATAGATGCTTTTTTAATTGTTTCCCTGGAGATATTTCAGTAGGCAATCCTGAGGTCTGGTGCAGCAGCAGTGTTGTTTGTTTTTTCATGAATATTCTCTTAGTTCTTGTGAGGTACTTCACAAAATAGAAAATCAAGAGTTCTATTTGCAAAGGCAGGCTGGAGTTATTTGCCATTTACTGTCCAGCTAGGTACAGTTAATTACATGTGCTTTTTTCATGTCTAATCTCCCCAAATATATAATGTCATTTTATTTTCATTTGTATTTGCTATGTTGGTTTGGAAAGAAATAAATGCAGAATGTTTCTTAAGAATTGCAGAGTATTTTAAAAAGGGCAAACCAAATTGATTTAATCACAGATATTGTTAAAAGCTCTATTTTAATGGAATGTGCTGTGATTGCTGCTGCGAACAGAAGACTTTCATTTTTGAACTTGTTATTCAAAGAGAATATGCATGTCCTGAGAATGAACTACAAAATGAAAATGAAAATAATGAGCCCAACAACAAACAAGCCATAGGAGGAAAGCATTGTTGTATGGGAATAGTTCATATAAGAACATTGGAGCATCTGTAACAGCTTCCTGCCCTATGATTCATACGATAAAATCACAAGGAAACACAAACCTTCTGACTCCTTTTAATTTGCTTAAAGTTAAGTGCAGGGGAAAGATGACGATGACTTTTCCTAGGATTCACTGAGTTCAAATAGAAACATTCTGATCCCTGGTAATTTGCTTCTTCTGTGACTGTGTCACATGGAGTGGTTGTCACTAGTGGCTTATTAAGAGGACTGGAAGAGCTGGAGTGGGAGTTGTGAGTGCTGATGGATTGCTTTATTACAGTGTGGTGTTCATAGCTCACACACTGCAAGAGTGAAGGGCCTTAGTGTTGGCAGTGCTGGAGCTCCTTGGGAAGCTTCAGCACAGGAGCAGATGTGTGCAAGAGAAGGGAAGGATGGAGTTACCCAAGGTCGTCTTTGATGGCTACAGGTAGGTGCCATCAGACTGGAGGAAAAGGAACTAATTAAAGCTTTTAATATCCTACTGTACAGGATTCCACTTCAGCCTCATTATGCAGGACAAGCTGCACTATGACAGGGACCATTTTACGCTTCCTTTCTTTTCCCCCATTGCCTTAACCAAGTTGCAGAACAAGAGCAGCTCTTTATGTAATAACTTCTGTCCCATATTTTTTGCTTTTAAATTACTTGGCCTAAGCTTTGTTTTCTCAGACAAGGCAACCCGAGTTGGATTTGTTAAACACTTAATTTTAGGCTTTTTTTTTTAAATGCAAAATCTTTCCCCTTTCTCCCTATAGATGAGATTTCATTGAGCATGAGGGGCACCCAGTAATGACTCTTCTAGGCCTGTGTGCAAGAGGAGGTGTGCTTGAATCATTTCAAACAGAGGTGTTGGTCCCGGTTCTTCATCTAACTGAAGCATCCAACCTTGCCAGTGCCTACTAGCCACAGCTTGGGAGACTCCTAATTGGGTTTGACTTTGGCCACAGCATTGCATGTGAGGGTATCATCTTTTGACCTCGTGTAAATACAGGAGGAAATGAATAGTGTGAACAGACAACTTAATGGGGGCTGAGGTGGTTTTCCTGGAATGGGACAGAGAGAGTGAAATATGAACAAAATTTTTTTTCTTGAAAATGAAAATCATTTGTGGGTGTAAAGTCAAAATGAGGCGGAAAAAACTGCCTCTGGAGTATAGCCAATGTTGAAACATTTCTACCTAGTGTCTGGAGTAAAGGTTTGGCAAAGGTGACTAACAGAGACCCGGGATCAGACCTGTACTGGGGGCTCCAGCCCTTTCAGCTCGGACAACAGGGAGGTGTTGTAATTTAAGCAGAGCCTGAAATGATGGAGTAGCAATTAATAAATGACCAAGTGGATACTGTAGATTGATGCACTGTGGGTATTGGCTGATCATCATTATGACTTTGAGTAGAGCCTGCTTGCTTTTCATATCTGCATCCAAATAAAAAATATTTGAAGAATGGTGCTCTTAGAGCTATAACATGTATGGCTGTAGGCAGCTTCTGATGATGTTTAAATGCCATCTTGAATTTGCAGTGCTTTCTGAACTGTAAAAATCAGTTATTACAAGGGCTCTTCATTGGTAGGATCATTATTCTTTTCGTGTCGTTCAAGAAATATAATCCAAGACACTACAGTTAAAAGTAAGGAAATGCTGTTTTCTATTCAAGTGAAGGTTTGGAAATCATTGGTTATTTCTCTGGGCTTGATTTTCATAACTGCTGAGATGGGAGTGTTAACAGGTGTTGCAGGGCAGAGCAAGCACAGTGCATTTTCATTTTATGTTCTTACAAAGCATGTGCATCAGCATTGACATCCACTTCTTGCATACAGATGCATTTTTTTTTTCTGGTGGAAACACTTGCATACAGAAATGAAGACTTCAGTCATAATGCATGTTCTGAATTTTCTAATACCAATAAACCTGCAAGTGTTGAATCTTTTCTGGGCATTGCTGGTACAAATTTTAATATGGTAATTTTCTTCTGACAGTTGTTTTGGCTTTGTTTTGCTGCTGGGATGCTGATTCTTGTGTTAGTGTGCTGACATCTGCATTGGATGTTCAGGTTCTGTCTTCTGTATATGAAAATGTCTGTATGTCTGCACATATCCAGGAAATTCTGAGTCTACATTAAGCAAAAGAATGAAGATATGCAAATGGAACTCTGAGAAATAACCATGTCAGTTTATGATAAGTGACTAAATACCACAGAGAAATCAAGAAATACAATCAACTTAGCTAAAACCCAAGTTGAGTATATTAAAATATGCAATGCAATTAAAATGTCACTGTAACATGAGAGAATATTAGTGATTTGTATCTTAGACATTCCGGACAAGATTCCAACTTGGCCGGTAATCCAAAGCTCACTCAGAGACCTGACCTTCCACTGAAGTACATCTTGTGTTTTGCTCTGATAAGGACCTGTATTGGTTTTTCTGTGGCCAGGTTTTGGTGGCAGTGGGGGGGGCTGAGGGAGAGGCTTCTTCGAGAAGCTGCTGGAAGTTTCCCCCATGCCCAGGCTGGGCCCGCTGCTGACCAAGGCCAGGCCAATCAGTAGTTGACAGAACGCCTCTGTGATAACATATTTAAGAAGGAAGAAAAAAAAAAAAAGTAGTTGGAAATGAAGATGGCTGCCGGAGAGGAGCAGGGTGAGAGCCTGTGAACAACAATGCAGACACCAAGGTCAGTGCAGAAGGAGGGGGAGGAGATGCTCCTGGCGCCGGAGCTGAGATCCAGCTGCAGCCCATGGGGAAGACCATGGTGAAGCAGTGACCCCCTGCAGCNCTTTGACATGTAAGAGAATGGAATGACAGATTCATGTTTTGGTATTTTCTTACTACGTGTTGGTGCAATTCCTGGATTCCCATGTAATGCTTCAGGTTCACTCACACAGTTGGGCCACAGGCAGGTGCAAATGAGGGAGAAGCTCCCTTGATCTAACTGAGCTAAAGCATCTCAGTTTGAGTTAAAATCCCACTGGATTTCCAGCATTGAGGTCTCTTCTGGCTGCCAGTTGTGCTGCATTGTGCAAAGGCTTTGTGATGTACTCGAGTGGTCACTGGGGACTAGGGTAGGTCTTTTTGACCTATGGCAAGTAGAACTTAATCTCTTGAGGGTTTCTTTTTAAAGTGATTTGTGTTACATCAGTGCCTACTGATTGTGGGGAAATTGGCTCACCTTAGTCATGCCTGCCAAGTGACCTGGATGTAGCACATCTGAAAATACCCAGGGATGGGTTTTCCTTTATGAAGCTGGTCTTTTACAGCCCGAAGAAAGTACTTAGCTGTCCTTTCAAGATTTCTTGACATCAATTATGGCAGTTAGTTTTGCAGCTGTTGACCAAGTCCTGACCAACTAAGGAGTTACACAGAGGCTCAGCTTTATGCTCTGACTGATCACATCAACCTGAACAGGTAATTTAAAAGTATAAAAAGTTAGTACTGGTGCCAGTTTTGAAGTCATTTGATGTTTGCATTTGTACGTCCCTACTTGTCCCCTGGTAGTCCAGGGCTGTAAATGCAATTGCTTTTGCTGAACATTTTAGTGACTGGGTCCACAGGAGAGAGATAATGTACTTAAAATATGTTCCTTTTTAATTAAGGTATAAGAATAAATAGCTTTTTATGTGTATCTATAATTTTGTAGATGCTTCAAGCTTCAGGTACTTAAACTTGTAATATACAATGAGAATTATTGCTTATATGCACATGTATTTCAGCTAAAATCAGATTTCCAAAAATACGGAATAAATGGCCTCAGTTGCCAGTAAAATGAATGGGAAGACATTGTATGAATAATTGTTAAGTTGTAATGCAGGATAGCATCCTCCAAATTGCACAGAGAGTCAGTTCTCATCTCTGTTTCCACACTGCAACCTCAGAAGGGGAAAACACCCCAAACGATTTTCCTGAAGGCAGAATTGATGTGCTGGTAACCAGGACGAATTCTGCACTAAACAATTAGTCATTGCCACCGTTCCCTTTTCTGTCTTCAGCTGAGCCTTTGTCACATCTTTCCAGAGGTTAACAGCATCTGCAGATCGTTTCTTTTGTCCCCAACAAGGTGTAAGCCACGGGGAGCTGTCTCCATGGGAAACATTTTTATTCAAATAATCACGCAGCGTTGCACTACATGAAAGCCGGGGCTTGCGCAGGGCTGGGATGTCTCTGGTAATGACTGCTACATAATAGGGCCACCTGGTGATTTGTGTGCTGCATTGCTCGGTAGGATCTGGAGTTCGGGAGCTACTTTGGGCTCTGTCTGACAGGGAACACGCTGGGCAGGTGTGTTCAGCTCATTTGCTTCGTCTCCAAGTGAGGTCATGCTGACCAAGCAGCACTTTGAATTTTCCTTACCTGCTGGCAGATGTAGCAGCAGTGAGGAAGAGTCATTCCATGAGAAACTGTGCACAGTAGATGGATGCTGGAAGCTTTGTGGAAATGAATATCCAGAGCAGTAGCTGGACGTGTATTTTCCTTGTAGGTACCTAACAGGAAGGTTGTTGTACCCAATCCTATTTTATGCTTCCTGTTGGCTTTCCTACATGCAGGAAGAGGGTACAGGAATAAACTGCTGCCAATGAGTAACTGCATTCAAATAGTACCATCTCTTTTTTTTTTTCATTAGAGGCTGTATTTTGATAACTGTTGATCTGCATTGCGTTTCTTTCCAGATTTTATAACTCCAAATATGAGTTTTAATTACTCTGCTTATCTTATATCATCAATCGGATGCTTGTTCTTCATGCAGCAAACCCCAGGATCACTGTGCCTTGTGCTGAGAGCACTGCAGAGAGCAGACATAAAAAGAACTACATCAGAGCAGCATTATCAATTTATACCAGCTGAAAATCAGGCTTGGAAAGCAAACTGGAGAAGTCAGTGGCTTTTTTAGTGTTGTAAAAATGCTCTTACGACCAAACTGGTTTTGCTTTGTTAAACCTCCCCACCTTTCTGCCACTGCATCTGGTCAAATTGTGCCAAATAAGTAATGTTGTCTAAAACATAGTAATAATACTTTTGCACCTTTTTTGATAAGTGACTCTTTTTTCTCTGCCTTTCTCCTGCTTGGTCCCTTGAAGATTTGATCAACAGGGAAAGTCCCCTTGGGACTATGGGACTGACTCTCTTCAGGAGTCTGGGAACAGAGTAGGCAAAGCATTTGCCTCCCATAAGGAAGGAATTAAGTTTGGGTCCTGTACCTCTTCATTTCTGTCCTGAGTCAGCCTGGGCAAAGCCTTGGCTCACAGTCATTCTGTAAATGGAAGATCACTTTTCTTTCTACAAGAATGTGTCTAGAAGAAAAACACAAAGTATTTGTGAGCGTTCAGCTACTACAGTCCTAGGAACCATGGATGCTCAAAGAACACCTGTGGCAGTTCCCAAAGTTGTCCTTTCTGACTCTGGGAATAATCCCCAAAGGAATGAAACCATCAGGATTTACCCAACTTGAGGAAACTTTTAAGTAATTTTTTTGAAAAGCAAAAGGAAAAGAAATATTTTTCAGCATTCCTTTATGTCATAACCAGAGGATAAAATAGAGCATGCAAAATTCACCACAGCTGAATTAACAGGAGAGGAGGTTGTTATATTTAAGCTATGCATTTTTCTGTAATTAAATGGGTTTCATAGAGAGAATGTTCCTTCTCGAGGAGAAAATCTCTTAATTGGCAGTTATGTGGGGTTAATGAACTACTTAGAGTACAGAGGGGAAAAAAGTGGGGAGGGGGGGAAACAAACCCAAGTGTCAGAATACTGAGTGTCAGAACTCAGCAAATCCATTATCAGAGAGAGCTTTAACCATCCTCTGATGAGATCAGACCGGCCCTGAGAGAAGGCACTTCCCGACAGGAATGCTCAGAGAGGGCTGGGATGCTGTGGATGAGAACAGTTGACTACAAAATGAATGCTCGAGGGAGAGCCAGTCATATACAGGAGGCCCTAAGAAGGAAAATCTTAAATAAATAAAAGGCACGGGGTGCAGATCTGGAAAGAGATGGTAGATCTGATTATTCTCTTTTTTTAAAGTGCTACTGTGGGGAAATTGGAACAATCTCAGTTTGTGTTATTTCTGCATTTGTGAGGTTGTTCACTTAACCTGTGCAGTGACCTGGAATACTCAATGCCACTGAGACAGAAAGAGTAACTGAGAGACTTGTGATTTCAAGGAGGAATTTTATTGAACAGCGGCAGATTTACTTTACACTTCAGTAGTAAGTGATAAGAGAGGAATTATTCAACATGCCTTCTTATTCCAGCCCTGGGAGGTGGTGTAAATTTTAAGGGCACAGAACATAGTGCCTCATATCATGAAAGTGAAAACTGTTTTAAAATTAAGATGAGAAGTGCCATGTTTCAGAGATGTTGCTTAAGTTCCTCTAGCGTTCCTCTGAAAGTTTTTAAGTCATAGTAATGCCTTTTGACAAGGCATTTGGACAAGAGCAGAATGCTGAACTGATTAAGAGACAAAATCTGAAATTTACTTAGAAATTTCAGAGGGCAATGGTTTTGGCAATATGCATAAACACTAGTTATGATGTGTCAGTCTGTATTAGACTCTGCTTTTCCTATCTTTCCATGGGCAGATGTTGCTTTTTTCACTTTATAGGTTTGTTAAGGATTCTGGTCTGCCTTTTTCACACCCTCAGGCTTCCCATCAACCCGACCACAAAATGCATGTCATATAGGATTCACCTTTTCTTGTTAGATTA
Source organism: Serilophus lunatus (assembly GCA_013399895.1). Taxonomy (NCBI): domain Eukaryota; kingdom Metazoa; phylum Chordata; class Aves; order Passeriformes; family Eurylaimidae; genus Serilophus; species Serilophus lunatus. Next base: position 1,992,338 of record VXBA01004031.1, read on the forward strand.
GATACTCCTGGATGGTCAGCTGGAAGCTTTTTATTTTTTCCCTCAGTTCTTTTTGGAAGGGAGGGGAAGAGTTTGAGGAGGGGCTGGGAAGCCAAGTAGACTTGATTGTTGGAATTTGACTTCATAGCTGATAAGCACCAAGGAAACAAACAAAACAGGCTGTTACAGCAAGATAATCCCTCTGACAATTAAAACAAGGCTGATTTGTAAAAACATACACGCCTAAAAGTGCCATTTATGCATTGGGTATTTTTCCATGTGACATTCTGTGCCCACATAATTGACGATAGGGTTATGTGTAGGTCTGTGCATGCAGGAGATAATTTGTATCAGATCTTAAAATTCAAATCAGCTTTCCACAATTCAATATGGAATTCATGCAGTGCTTTTGGTTTTTCACTGAGAGATAAAGGATGATGGAAACCTTTTTTTGTTCAGAACACTGACATCCTAAATAGACCTTTAGTAAGACACCAAAATGTCATTGTGATTTAGCCAGTTTACTTGTTAAAGGGAGGAAAGTGGGTAATCTTTTGGCAGATCTGTTCTAGGTTGTGTGCTGACGTTGCTGGTGAGATTTGTGAGCACACACACTCCAGGTTGTTTTAGTGAACTCTTGGCTCAAATACTCACTTGGTTCGTGAGCCTCCAGTCTGCCTTCTGCAGGAATGTGTAACTTCTGGGGGAGGTGTGCCATCAGTTGCACCAAATGTGCACCTCCTGGGCCTGGGGAGTTGTTGGCCTTGTGTTTGATCATCTGAACATCCTTCCTATAGTTCAATGTTTTCCAAAGATACGTTTACAGAAAGAAAACTTGAAAGGCTGACAGTTTGGTTAGTAAGTAGCTTGCACATTTTTTATTAAGAGATTTTAAGTGGCATTGCCAGTCACGTCTGTCTTTCACAGAGAAGCCTGTGAGTGTCTTGTGTGGGCATCTTTGCCTTTGTCTACAAACTCAGAAATTGAGAATAGTACTTGTTAGAGACTTGTCTTTTCTATCCATTTACCCATTTCTCTTTCCAGTTTCTCAAACATTAAAGATACACATACTTTGTTAACCCCAAAGCACATAATGTTTTGAATACTCGCATACATCTGCTCAGGGTAGAAGTGAAAAATTCAGATGCATATTTATTTATTTGAAATTCCATGTGCCTTCTGTGCTTATTTGTTGGCTTTATCTGCAGAATTAGCTAATCTGGGTGAAATAAGGGCCACGGTTTGGATTCAGTTTTTTGGAGCTGAGAGAGTCTAATTTGAGTCTTACAGAGCAACACAGAACAACCTAGTAACATGCTGTGGTTCAGAGCATATGAGTTCACAACTACCTCTGAGAAACCACTCTGAGTATGAATTAAACAATACTTTTAAAATGTTTTATTATATTTAGTTCTCTGTAGTGCAAACTGCTGGCAAAGGTTAATTGGTTTGTGTAATGCTAGAAATTATAGACCTTGGCACATCTACTAGTCTGAGTTAGCACAAGAGCTGCAAGATACTCATACTGACTTTGCTAAGGATCTAATAGCTAATTTGAATGTCTCAACCCTCAAAAGAAGTGAAGAATAACTCTGAGTTTAATCAGGATTCTCTCTAGAGCAGAACTGGACAATGGATCCGAACTAGGTCGGGTAGTTCTGTGACACAGATTTTCATCCAGTGGAGACTGAGTTGCTGCCAAAGTAGTTTTGCTATAAGAACAAAGTCCCCAACTTCAAAAATTTGGAAACACAGCAGAAAAAAGTTATACTTTCATCCAGGTCATGCATTTTTATATTTTTCCCTATTAGTAAGGTAAAGCCTGGAGATGTAGAATTTGGTGCATGTATTAGGCAAGCCCTTGGATTTACTGTAGTTCTTCAAAACACGAGGGGGTTTGGTTGCAGTGTTGAGTTGGTTTTTTTTCTTTAGCGCTCCACATCTAAAGGTTGTGCTGCCAAATCCCCGCTGAAAACCAGGAGAAACTTTGATCATAGACATGGAAGGTTGGCACGTTGTTTGCTGAGGGAGCAGAGTGGGTGTTCCCTTGTGGAGCGCACAAATGGATGCCCAGGAAGAATATTCAGGGGACAGATTTTTTTCTGTCTCGGTTAAGTGAGGAAATCCAGCACACTGGCCTCTAAATTTTAATACCTTTAGATAAAAGTTAATAATGTATGTGTCTAGACTACACTGGGGTGCTCTCCTATCCACTTACCTGATAGAGCTGAGATCACAGTGCTGGCAGGTAACTCTGCTGGTTTGAGAACCCTTCTAAATTAGGGCAATAATTCTACTTTTTCTTCAAGAAGAGTTTTCAGCTGCTCATTGGTAGCTGCACTGCTCTGTGTTAAGGACACGGTTGTGACCTGTTTCCTTTTACCATAATGCTTAAACCTTACAGTTGAACACAGCTTAAATCTGCTGCTCTGAATTTAAGACCCGATTCTTCTGATGGCTCTTCTGGCTCAGAAATGGGATTTCTGAGTTAGAGTAGCATTAGGAATAGGACTGTGGGTAGTTCATGGAGAATGCTCAATTTTTATACAAGTCTTTAACTATTGGACATACCTGCATTCTTTCTTTCCAAACTTAAGTGGCAACAAGCTTGGGCTTGCCACCTACTGTAAAGAAGTAGGTGTTCTCTGAGGGACTTGTGCTTCTCCACCAGCAGATGTATTCATTCAGTACTGAATGAAGGTACAAAGCCAAAGACACAAAGTACAATGTGCAGTACTCATTCAAGCGCTGAGATAGCATCAGAACACAGCTAAAGACTCCCAGTGCTGCCCAGGCATGAATGCTGCTATTAAAGGAAAAGTGTCCAAGTGTGACTGCCTTTGATCCAAGGCTGGTGAGATCTGGTGGAACTGACAGCCGTTTAATAAGAAGCAATCACATTTGATTCCACCTGGCTGTTTCTTTGCTTCTTTTACCTTAAAGTAATTTAGAGAAGAATTATATGAGTAACAAGTATGCACTTAACAGTGGTTAACATAACCTCCAAGGCACGGGTTACTGCTTGTATCTACAAGCTCAAAAAGAAACTTGAACTGTCACTGTGCATTTTAGTACCATGTAGAATTTCCTAATGTAAGCCAGGAATTAAAACACTGCTGTTATTTAGGCTTTTCTCTACTTTTGGAGGTGTTTGTTTGCTCTGGCTCGAAGAGCCATGTCTTCTCAATCAAGAAGTGCCATGAGCATGGAATTGATTTTCTTCTCTGAACGAGGTATTTATTCCTAATAACTTTTAGGCAAAAAGTCACCTGCTGCAATTGATATGATAGACACACCTAGTTCTAACTGTCTGCAAATCTATATTTCAAGGCACCTTTAGGCAGTACTTTCATAGTGAAAAAGACTTAACTGGGCAAAATGTGCTAATCTTTCCTGAACCAGGGAAATGACTTTATTATTCTCCCAGTCCTCATGCCATCATTATGATCTAGTGTTTTCCCTTCGTAAATGAGAACAGTAGCCTTGCCTCTGACCTCCATTAATGTGTATCATAAAAGCTGCCTTCATAATGTGCTCCTCAGGAAGACCTCATTCCCTTGCAACCTGTTCTTTGGTGACAGTTCAGGGGAATGTTATGGATTCCCATGAAACTTATCGAATGGATGTGATAACCCCATTGTCAGAGGCTGCCTGAGCCATTATTAAGCACATATTGGATAGTCTCTTTTTTATTGTATAAACTCTTTAAAATAGTATTAGTAAGAAAATGGTTGGATAAAGACAAATGGTGCTGGGTCCTGTTGTAACAGGCAAAACACGCACCTCTCACAGCTGGGATTTGGAGAAAAAGCAGCTTTGATCATAAACAGTACAGGATGAAGATATTCAGGTGTCCTTGTATCTTGTAGTAGGTGCTGGTCCAGCCCTGAGTATGTAAAAAGGAGGAGATCAGAACAGAAATGCTGCCTGCACAGAACTTCCCTTCATGGCTGCACGTATTTGGAGTGATGGACAGTGCTTATTTCTTCTTCCAATTGCAGAATTTTATAGCTGTTTGCACATAATTTAATATTGCAAAACTTTATGGAGCGATGAAATGAGTAGGAAATAGGTACTGAACAACACCTGACACAAAATGCAGACAGAGGGTTTGGACTGTACGTTTGTTTAGAATAAGAATATGACTTTCCCTTCAGCTGTGAGTAAATTGTTGGAAGAGTGGCCAAAGCTGGTAAAGTACTTCATGGGTGTGTGCTGTGTGGAGAATTTCCTACTGTTGAATTGTCATTTTTGTCATGATGTCAGTTATTACCTAGTTATGCATAGCCTTGGGAAAATCATGTTATAAGCTGTCTCTGAGTTTCCTTGATTTTTCTAATTTGGAAAATATAGTCTTTATTTCACAGAAATGTTGTGAAATAACTTTATATACAGCAGTTAAAAGAGTATAAAACACGTGCTCTTTTGGAATGATTTATTTTGTGAGAATAGAAGAAAGCAATGTGAGTAATGAATCAGGGAATGTATTGACCTGACTGTCACTGTGACGATCTATTAAAATCTAGGATGTGTTATCATTCTCTTAAATTGGATTCAAAATCTGTATGTAGCTAAGGATATAGTTATTAAATCTTATGCTGGTAATATATATATGAGCAGCAAATGTTGGATGCCACAGAACTGTGAAGCAGTTGCGACTGCTCGCTCCCTCCAGCTCCTCCAGGGATGGGGAAGAGAATGGAAAGGTAAAAGTGAGGAGACTTATGGATGAAGACAGTTCGATAGGGAAAGCAAAAGTTGTGCACACAAGGAAAGCAAGGAATTCATTTAGCGCTTCCCATGGGCGGGTGTTCAGCCATCCCCGGGAGATCAGGGCTCTGTCGCACGTGATGGTGACTGGGGGACACAGATGCCCTAATTCTGAACGTCCCCTCTTCCTCCTGCTTCCCCCAGCTCTGCTCTGCGTGCTGAGCATGACACCCTGTGCTCTGGGACATCCCCCCAACTCCTTGTGCACCCCCAGCCTGGTGGGATAAGGAGCAGGAAAGGCCTTGATGCTGCCAAGAACTGCCCAGCAGTGACCAAAACATCCCTCTGTGATCAACACCATTTTCAGCACAAATCCCAACCATGGCCTATACTCTCTCTTGTGAAGAAAATTAACTCTCCCAGCCCAAACCAGCCCTGTCCCTATTACCTCCTGCCCTGGCACTGGGCAGGGAGCAGCCTTGGCTGTGGGGACCAGCCTGGGGTGCTGAGAGTCCTTGTATGTACTGAGAGTCCTTGGATGTACTGAGGGCAACACAACCTCTTTTCAGCTGTATTTTGCTGCTTCCACTGTTTCAATCCATTATTTCCTCCAGACAGTGCTAGTCATAGACCACTTACTTTGGCTGGCTTGGGCTGTCAATATTTAGCATCAAGACACTAGTAATAGTAACTTTTTCACTAAGCTCTGCATTTCTTGGAGAAGATTTTCTATTGTGGCAGAAGTGCCGGGCATGGCAAATCCTGCTTCGGTAAGTCAGAATGAAGTTACTGTGGAGTAAATCTCATTTAATGCTTTGAAACGTAAGAGCACATTCCTATTTTGATACATATGGACAATAAATCAGGTCTCATGAAGCCGTTATCTGTCTAAGAATAGCAGAGTATAAAGAGAAACAAAATGAATTCATATTGCATATAGATTTAAGCGTTAGCCCTTTCTGATATCCAGGATCTTTTTTCCTTTATAGTGTAGTGACTTCTCACAATTTCACAATAATCAGTTATTATTCTAGAAGGCCAGCAATACTGCTTATAGCTCATGGAGTACTGATTTGTTATGTTCATTTCCATTCCATATGCTTTCTTCATGCCTTGACCCAGAAAATTTTGGAGGCAAAGAACACCGTCTCCTTGGCTATCTGGGGTGCACTGTGCACATCTTTTTAATTATTATTGGTAATATGAACTACTATAAACAATATAAACTTTATGCTTATCTGTGTCCACTATATGTTGCTCATCTAAATTGGAAATTTCTTCTTTATCAAAGTCCTTGGGACAGCTCTTGTCTTGATTGTCTCCATGCTGAGGAGCTGTGGTGGATTCCAAGGCACGCACTGCCCCAGGACAGTGTCAAGCCCATGTGCTGAGCTTCATTTTAGCCCCATCTGGAATTTGCATCATGCCCATGATGGACTTAAGTTGAAGTGATGATTTCATCCTTGAAAACAGGAGTCAAATTAAATACTGATTTTTCAGACGGAGCAAGCTAAATCTAATTTCTCCTTACTTGAATTGGTTGACTGCCTTGCCAGTTATTTAAAAGTCCTATGAAAGAAGATGAGTAGTTGTTTGTGGTTACAAACACTTGGATGCCAATGCTGTGGTGACCAAGGCTGTTTGGATGCCCTGCTTGCCAAGTTCTTCATAGGTCTTTTCTCTTGAGTTCTGCTTCATAGAGTTAACGTTGAAAGCAGAACTCAAAAGAAAAGGTTTCACAAAATTAACATCTCCTGTTTACAGTAGGGTAGGAATGCATTGTCCTCCATGGCATCATCTGCTGCTGACAATTCCAGCAGTTATAATTACTTGAATGACTCACAGAGGTACCCTCTGTAACTGCTGGATGATGCCTGAGGACACTGGTGGGAGAATAAAGCCAGGGAGCAGAGAGTGAACTTCTCTTCTACTGGCAAAAAATGGTTCAACTGAAGGTCTGTGGAGCTACCAGGCCAGGCACTTTCCTCTTTGCAGGTTCTACTTTCTCTTCCTGCTTCAAGAGAACACTGAATTACTTGAGATTCCAGAATCAATACAAACTTTCTGTTGTATTCTGTTTCTTTCTTATATGTATGTATATGTACACTCACATTTCCTTTAAGTAACTCTTACTTGCTTAGAATATTTTTCTGGTGGAGTTAAGCTGTAAAGTTTTTCTGTCAAACTATGCAAACTGTCTTGATAGTTACTGTCTTCATTTTTCATCTCATTTTTATATGGTGAGCTGAGATTTATTTCATCATTGCATCTGGTGGGAGAAGATTGACGTGTTTTCTTGGAATCATAGATACTGAGTTTTGACTTTCTCATTGTTTGCAGTCTTAAAAAGTGTTCACTTTATTGAGATGCACTTCCATAATGGACTTGTACATTATTATTGGTGTTCTTTGATACAAAAGAAATTCAATACCTCTGGGGCTATAAATATCATTGATTCACTCCAAATAAAGAAAGGTACTGTAATATTTTTTAGATTATTAAGACTTTTCCATTTTCTCTCTGATGGGGAAGAGTTATGAATTTAGTATTCAGTATGCCTTAGGTAACTGAAGTTACGCAGTCCAACCCTTGGTTTAAAACATAATTATGATTGTTTCCAACATTTAATTCTCTTTCTTTTTCAAAATATTATTTTTAGTGCCTTGAGCATTTTTTTTGTTTACTGTTTCAGTGAACTGCTCCTGTGGCCTGTGTTACAACAGAGGAAAGTCTTAGTAGCAGTATGGCAGATTATATTTGTCACCTAAAAAGCTCTTATGGAATTATTGAGCACTTGAAGATGTAGAAATCCAAGCTTGCAACAAATGTATAGATTTCTTTTTCCCTACTGAATAACTGGGATGAAATATCTCAGTCTTCTTTGTGTGGATTTCAGCTTCTTGCTCAGCTTGCTTTAAGAAAATGGGAAAAAAAAAAAAAAAGAGAAAAGTGGGGAGGAAAAAAGTTTTATGGAGATAATGGCTTGAATCTTATTAAAATAGGTGCTACTTGTATAAGTGATGTAAAAGTGTGTGAGGCAGAACTCCAGGTGTTTATACATCAGTCACTAATTCATATGGAGATATAAGAAGGAAAAAGTTGAATTTTATGGGGACAAAGGCACACATATAAAGAAGCCCAGTCAGAGTTTGTGTCTTCAGTTATGCTGCTGTTCATCACTCATATCTGAGTCAGGTAAAACACAAAGTTTCTGCTGTGTTTTATTTCATTTCTTAAACTAATGCCTAGTGGAGTCTGGTCTGCAGAGGGCTCTCAGGACAGAACTGGTGGGGCCAAATTTCTTTGCACCACATCTGCTGTATGCTCAGCAATACCTCTACAACCAAATACTCTTCTGTAAGGAGAAACTGGAATGGGGAGAAACCAAAAACTACAGCCTCATTAGCTGTGAGAAGTTCCAGCCAGTTTTCCTGTGGTGGGTGTGCAGCACAAGTTAAAGCACGTTAAATGGTGTGTGGATGTTGATGTTCAGGAGAAAAACAGCTCGAAAGTTAAAACCCAGGAGGGTGTCTGTGCTCTCCCGTGGGAATGTTCCTACTGGGATTTAATGTGCTGCAACTTCTGCGCGGTGACTGCACACCATTAGTGGATTTGCCTCAACTTTCCTGAATGTCCTTATGTTGGTGTGACTTTTGGTCCTGCTCTCAATGCTGCCTGCAGACTTAAAGCCACGTATTTCCATGGACAGACCTTAGTCTGCAGATCCTGCACCGTGTCGCCCTTACGTGTCAGTCATTTAATTAACCTTTCAAATTGTCTCTTCAGTCCCAGTTAGAAAGGGCAGAGTCCCGTGGCCTGTTTTAATATTTAAAATGAGAAACCGATGTTCATCACTGCCGCTTCATTTCCTGTAGAATGATGTGCCTTTATCTGCTGGACCTGATGTGCATGATGATGCCTCTACTACAGTAACACCCACTTTTTCAGCAGGTCTGTTCCTAGTTTAGGCTGATTAGGTTAAAAGAAGATCATCCAGAATGTGATGATGATTCAATATTTATGCTTTTTAGCCATCTCAGGCTAAATATATTCCCAGCAGGATATTTGGGTGCAGAGAGGGTGTTGTATTTCTAATGGGTTTAGTAATGCTCAGTAGGAATGTATCTTCAGTTTTCTTGGTACAGACATTTGTAACAGAGTACCCTGTGCTATAAATGCAATTAATTATCTGTCTGATGTGCTTACTGTACATCAAAATCTGCTTTTTAATTATGAGTATGGAACCTGCTGCACAAAGGATCAATTTTTGATTTCCTAAGATACTTAACGTGTTATAAATAGGAAAATTCAACTTGAGCATTTTATTCCTATTTTAAAGTAATTGTCAAAGTTGTGAAAGCATTTACGTGGAAACCAGTGTTGTAGTTGTCTTATTACATAAAAAATTGGATCTGTAGAAATTAATAGTAGAGCTTTTTCCCCCTAAGAGATCTGTCAGCCTTAGACACTTTTTCCAATTAATCCAATAGAAAACATGAGACATTGACACCATCTCAAAACAGGCATCTAATTCAGGAGTCTGTTGGGGACTGAAGTTCTTTAGATAGTCCAGAAAGTTTTCTGAGGACTCTGACTCATCGTTCCGGGACTGCAGAAGTGAAGTGGAAGTTTGGGTTCCTGTCTACGCCTCCCAACTTCACACCCCATAAAAAGGTGTGAATGCTCTCCTCTGTGTCTGAAGCCAACTCTTCAAGCACTGAGTCCATATGGGAATGTAAGTGATTAGTAATAGTGTTTTGCTAATGGTTGGAGATAAAATAAACATTGTTCTAGAGCATGAAAGTGAAATCTGAAAAAAAAAATTGGCACATGACAGTCTTTTTTATTAAACTGAAGGCTACATTATACTGGGATTTTGCATGAAATTTGCAAGTGGTACACTAAGAATTAATTTGCTGCCAGGTTTGAGGATAGAGCTGCTTCAAAATTATTAATAAACATGGAGGGGGAAAATTTGATTTGTAAGTGCTTTATGATCTAAAGGATGAAATCCTTTGTTCTTTTTAGTTGTACTGTGTCTGTTGATAGAAATCTGCGGACGATTAGCCAGCGTGGAATTAGAGCATGGTGGAGTTGGCTTGACCTGGAGCAACGTGAGTCAACTGGGGAGTAAACTCTGAAAGAACTGAAAAGTGCTCAGCAACATTTGTGACTATCCGGAAAAGGAAATGTATGTGTTTATCCCATTAAAACTCGGGGAATAAATAAGCACTTTAGACACAATCTAATCATCCAGTTGGAATTTGGCCAGGATTCTAGGAGTTGACAGCCCTTGAGTTAGAGGTGTCAACAAGGAATTAATATCAAGTGGGAAGTTAAGTTCTGTGTCCCAGATGTGGGGTGCTGGGCAGTGCTGACAGTGCCCACCACAATGAACTACTCCTTTATCCCTGCCCTTCATTAGTGTGCCCTGAAATAGCGTGAAACATAATTAAAATAATCCTGAATTATCATTATTTTAAGTGCCGCTAATGGCACTATTGGAGACAATGAGATCAAATAGTATCCAATTTTTCTCGTTAATATTGTCCTTTTAATTCCTCTTGCTTCAAAGCCTTTTTCTGCATTAAAAGCTCTTGATGAGGATGGGGCTGCATTATGAACTATCACAGACTTTTGGGTTCTTCATCTTCAGATCTTTAAGGAGGAAAGATTTATTTTAATTTGAGCTTCTCTGTGGGGCAATAGAAAGTCTCATTTTTAAGAAATAATGGCAGATATCTATGCTAATAGTACCATGTTTGTAAATGTTTTTTCACAGTTTGGTTTTTGCAGTTATAGCTGTCTCCCAAAGAACAGTTTAGTTATAGAGGGAAAACTGTCAAGATTCATTTGTAATGTGATAATTTTGGCAAGAGATTTATTCTTCAGCAGTGAACACCTATGAATTTGGGGGGTGCATGTCTCAGCAACATAGTTTCAAATTTTGCATCTCCCCCTCCTCCCTGAAAGGATTGGAAGGTTTTTATTTTTGTGCTTTTGTATTTTCTTCCCCCTCCCCTTGCTTTTTGGCTTGGCTGACACAAAAGTGTGTGTTTCTTGGGTCTACTTTTGAATTGCAGCATCAACAGCAATCACAAATACCTGCAGGTGAGTCCACAGCCCGTGGTCACCCAATACAGTTCAGAGGTCTCTGAACAGTGCTGTGGTTTCCCTGTGAACTGTCATATCCTTCACCAGCGTCTTTGCTTGACACCTGATGATGGCTCAGAGTTGCAGGTCTAAAATCTAATCTGCATTATTTTGGGTCCCAAGCTGTCTTCCTGCCTGCTCCAACCCTTTGGATCCCTGTGGCTTCGTCATCAATGCAAGCATTTAACTGCTTGTTTTGCTCTTTTTGATGCCCTGTTTCTGTATGATACTTGCTGGACTGGGAGGAATCCTGAATACATTCCTTTATATTCAGTGCCTCCTATTTAAGGGATGTTTGCTTCGGGAACTGAGGTTCGGAAGTTGTGTTCTCAGCCAACTCAGGCACTTACTGCTTCAAGCACAAAGCTACACAACTTTGGCCATATGCTCCAGAGCCTCTCTTGGTATTAACCTCCCATGGATGTGAACCAAGTATTGTAGTATTCTCTCTGGCTGATATTCTCAAAAACAGGCTTTTGTGCATCTGTGCGTGTAATGAAGGAAGTGGTGTATAGCAGAGACTTTATGATGGTTGTCTAGACAGGATCCATAGAGATAAGTTCCTTTTTACCAATTAAAAAGAAAAAAAAAAAATTTATTTTGCTTAAGCAGTACCTGAGAGTAATGCCATTCTCTCGGTTGGTTGCTCAATTGTTAAGGTGATGTTGGGGATATTATTGAACAAGACCGAAGTACCAATGGAGAATTAGCCAGTTCAGCTTAATAACTGAGCATTTTTTATTTGGGTGGGAACAGGATTCCACGTCTCTTTCAGGAGAAACAACTAAATTACATTGTTATTAAGAGATTAATCCTTGTCATTTCTTACATCCTACAAGATTTTTTGTTATAGCAGAGACTAGTTCTTAGCAGACCCACCTCTGGAGCCTTTGCCTGGTCTTTCCAGCCTCCTTGTGGTTTCCCTTAGTGCTCAGAAATGGGCTGCTGAGTCTCCAGCAGTTGACATAAATATCTGAGTGCCATCCATTTTGTCATGCCTGAAGCACAGGCATTTCAGGATGTGCTGCAAATCATGGCTGTGATTGAGGGGCAGACACCACAGGGATGGTGTCAGGGATAACGCAAAGCCCTTGCAACAGTCTTGAGGGAATCAATTTCTGCAGACCCTGAAAGTTACTCCAAACTGGAGTGTGATCATTGTCTGGACTAAGGGAGTTACTTCTTTCTTTCCATTCATTATCTGCCTCTCTCATTTACTAACGAGCTGCTGCAATTCTGCCCTGTCCTCCTTCCCACCTATCAGAGAAAGAAAACACTGTTTGTCATTTCTAATGTCTGTCCAACAAACCTGTCCTTCAGGAAGGGGAACCATCATTCAGTTTTTCTCTGTTAAATCAATCCATCCCAGTGCTGCCTGCTTTGGAAGGAGCAGGAAAACAAGCCTCTGCTTTTTCTCATCTTAAGAAAAAGCTGTTAAATACTTAAATGCAGGCTATTTTTTTTTGTCTCCCTATGAAATGCCTCAGGGCAAGGTTACAGTAATTGTATGTTATGTTGCCCTGCTATACAGAGTCCCATTGTAATATGGCTCATTTTTGTAGCATTATCTCTGGGGGTTCAGCTGGAGCAGCTCTTGCAGAGTGTCATTGTGGTATTACAAGGGGGTCTGTTAAGTGTGTGTGTTCCTTGGGAGGATGTCTGCCAAGGTGTAGTGCCGAAGATGCTGTGGGGTTTATGACTGACAAGGTTGAAAAATACAATAGTTTTTTAAGCAAAAGGGAAAGTTTTTTGTAGGTTAGGTAGAACATTGTGGTCTTGTAACTGCTGAGTGGTTTATTGTTCTCTGGAGGAGCACACAGTGCATGGCTCTGATTCCCTGTGATGCTGCAGTTTTTCACTCATCCCTCTTATCCATGTTTCTCTTCTTAACAGCTAATTCTGGTCAACCTGACCTATTTCTGACCAGAAGTCTTTATCTGATTCGGGGACACATTAATCAGGCATTACATGTAAAATGTCGGTTCTTATACAGTAGTGAAACACTCCTGAGCTCATTTATTATCTTGCACAGAAGAAAAAACTGCATTGCTTGCTGGAATGGGGCCCCTTTTTTAGACTTTACTCTCAAGTGAGGGAAAACAGCATAAACCTATCTTGTTCTAACTCCTTATATTCCTCTTTGGTAACTGTAAAGGTTTAGCAATCATTAAAAAAAAAAAATCCTTGGGATTTGTGTCTGCCCTGACAGTCCCCAGAGGAAAACTTGTACCAAGACAGTAGAGTTCTCTGCAGAGCCAGAGAATGGGTTAGTTTGTGCTTTGTTTCCTGGGAGGAACATATTTTCAATATAACACACATATCTCTGTATGTTCTCATAATTTGGATCGTGCTCCGCAACATTTCAGACGTAAGAGCAGTTAATATGAATCATTCCTCTTGACCCTGACCACATTTATCCCCATCAATTCATTTAATTTCAGAGGATGATTCCCTTTTGGCTGAGAACAAGGTGTCTGGAAGCTTTGCCTTCCCCCAGTGCTTTTATCACCTATTTCAGATGCCAGAACACCTTCATAGCTGTGTCACACGCTGTTCTGTACTTCTCGTCTGCCCTGGGTGCTTTAATGGAAGGACAACTTGAAAAATATGGGGTCCAACCCAGGATTTTAGATGCTCCTCCAGTCAGTGGGGATTAGTGTCCTGGTATACTGCTCTCCTGATCTATTTTACCCCAACAGTTAGAAGCAGTCTAACTTTCTTAATGGGCATCGCCTAATTCATTGCAGTTGTTAAAAAAGAGATGATGTGCTTCAAGGAGCACCAGCAGCAGCATTGCCTAGAAGCTTCCTTTTAGCAAAAATAAAAAATTCTGTGAACATTGTGGTCCATTAAAAATTAAAAATGCAACTAGTGTTTTCCATATTGTACGTACATAAAGGTGTCATATGGGGCATTGTGTCGTTCATACGTGTATGTGCCTTGACTCCAAAAGCTTTTCTGTCCCTGCCTGTTAAACTTGGCTGTACCACTTCAGCAATCCACCCCACACTGTGATAGCTCCAGCATCTCTAGGGTAATCTTGGATGCTGCACACAAATCCTTACGCAAGTTTTCAGTCTGACAAGCTTGAGTTAGGCCAGGCATATCTGTGAGGGGTGTTCAGCACCATTTGTACTGCCACTGGACTGTAAAGCCAGCTCAGATGTTTATCACTGGCGTTTCCAGCCCTAGTCCACTGTGTTCCACACAACTTCTTTTCTGATGGGTTTTATCTCAATAAAACTTCACGCACAGCAGCTTCTCTGCTGGACTAGGACGTGTTTGTTTGCTCGCTTCCGAGTCTGTGGTCAAGCTCTGCTGAAGAAGAAAAAGTTTGAATGTGGATGTGAGTCTCTTTTATGAAACCATAAAGATGTGGCAAAATATTTATCCAGAGCAGAATGTTTTCTATGAAACACAACAGCTTTTGGCATTGTTGCACTTTCACTATTACTTTGGTGGCCTGTCTCACTGCTGACAGGCTCAGTTACCTGAGCAAGGAGATGAGTCTTTGCTGGCCAGGTTGGGCATCCTTCAGGGGTGGTTTAAATCATAGAATCCTGCAGTGGTTTGTGTTGGAAGGGACCTTAAAGAATACCTCATAGATGCCTCTCTCATTCAGAGAGAAGTCTAAGCCCATTCTGCCTTTTTTTTCTTTCATTGTGCTGCAGAGAGGTGTGTTCTGGCTGTCTGTGTTAGCAAGGCACAGCTCATGCTTATGTTGGAGCTCATGCTCTGTAGTGTGGTAGTGTCACATATCCCCACAGAAATGGCAGATGGACAGGGCTGGAGTGGGTAGATGATGTGAGAGGAGACTGAGGTGAGGGATCAGAACAGGATGCTCAGTGAGAAGGGGCTTGGTCTGATGCAGAGACAGGTGAAGGGCAAACTTGTGAGTGCAGAACACAGGGAGAGGGACCTGCCATAGCCAAACAAAATATTAAAATGGATTAAACAGAGAGAACCATCCTTTGGAGTTGCAAGTTTTCAGCTGATTCCAGTCTCTAACTGCACATTTCCCAGCTCTGCAGAGTGTGTGAGGCTGTTCCTAGGGGACCCCAGGGCTGCTCCTAATGAATTACAGGCCTGCCAGGCCTCCAAATTTGTTTAATTTGTTTTCTTTTATAAAGTGAATTTCCTTTAGTTCTGTACAGTGGGCGGAATGAATTTATTTTTTTTTACTACGTGAAGCATTATTTTATAAACTGTATAAGAGGATTGGAGTATCAAAGCTCTGGATAAGTCTTGCATTTGAATTTTTGTGACTTCTTCGCAAACGGATCATTATTCATTTTCACCTTTACGGGTGTTGCTTCTCTATGAAATGCAGAATAACCAGCTGCTAAGTGAGTTTCAAATGGAGCTTTTCATTTTCTTCTGGGGAAATAACACGAGCTGTGGTGGTAATAGATCATCTGTATAGGAGGCAAATCTATTTTTTATGAGCATGATATTTTGATGTCGAGTGCCAAAATCATATAAAAATAAGAATACATATTGCAGATAATTAGTTCTGAGGGTTTGGGTTTATTTTATTTTATTGTACTGAACTCCATCTTCTACATGGGCAGAGATGAAGAGCTGTTTGCTGTATGTTGTCTCCCGGAGTTTCAGCCAAATGGGTGCAAACTGATTGTCAAAGTTGGCAGGATTTAGCAGGTAGATGCAGAACAGGGGAAAATGGAGCCAGTTTTTGAGAGCAAATCTCCCCAACTCCAACTGTCTTGAGCATCAGGGTGGATTGTGGTGGGCACCCAACAGCCCTTGTAGGCAGAATGAGAACAGACCTTTGCAAACTCTCATGTACACTGACCTGGCTGTAAATCCATCCTGTCACTTCAACTCTTGTTTTGTTTTCACAGAAGGACAGGGGGGATAAAACAGTTGTGAATCCCTTGTAGTGCAGCATGAAAACCAGCGTGCATGTGTCAGTGGGGCAGAGGTGGCTGTCCAGGCTGCTGTCACTGCTGCTGAGTGCAGAGCTGTCATGTTAAAGAGAAAAAGGGCTGAAAAACACTTGTTACAACCACTGCAAAATGTTGAAAGTTGCTTGGATGAAACGCTGAGACAAATATAATCTAGAGGATGCCATTTCACGCATGTGCCCCTCTCTAATTTGTTCATTGTAATGTTTTTTATTTGCCAAATAATGAAAAATATTGTTGCCGAAGCTGAAAATGAAAATTAAATTTCTGATAGGATATACTGGAGTAATGAAGAAAAAGAGAATGTAAAAAGGATTCTTCCATGATAATTAAGAATTATAAAGTCATTACTTAAACTTGCTTTCTGAATTACAGAGAGAATTAAACTGCTTGTTTCAGAGCAGAATCCTTGTAGCATTCCTTCATTAAAATTCTACATTGTCAAAACGGATGAAAATGCATATACAATGACTAATTTTGTTCCAACCTTGCCTCTGCTTTGGGCCTTATCTCTCTTCACAACAAAGCTCACCTTGAAGGGACTGAAGTAATGATATATATTTGCTGAGCTGGAAAAAGAAAGAAGCATCTACTTTTTGCAATCTGTGTTCTTTCCCCTCCAGATACTGAGGAGGAAAAGACCTGTGGGGTACTAAAGCTCTCATGTACCATAAAGTGGTATTATAATGAAAAGTATTACTTTTTATGGCATCCCTGCAGTATTAAGGAAAGGCATTTTTCTATAAATGTTAATCTTTAATCTTTATAAATTGCACTCTGTAAGACTAGAAGGTCTGTAAAGCATTTGTCCCGAAGGCTTAGAAGGATCAAAATAGCATTGCAGACTTTCTGGGTTTTTCCTTTTTTTTTTTTTTTTTCTTTTTTTCTTTTTTTCCCCCCCTTTTTTTTTTTTATTTGTTAAAACTTAGAACACCTCCCTTGTTTGGAGGAGAAATGGGTGAGAGCAATGTAAGCCATTAGACTTTCCTTCCAAGTAGCACTTTAAGCTGGTGTTCAACTTTATGTATCTGCATAAGTCCAGTCGAGTCACTGGGACTTAAGTCTGTGCTAAAATCCTGTCTGGAATAGGAGGATTAAGGACTGGAAACCACACAAGCTGAGCTCCTTTCCCAGCTCTAATCACAAGACATTTTGAGTGTAGTCCACACTCACTGGTGTTACAGAGAAGTCTTTTACAGGCAAGAGTAAAATGAACAGGTTTGACAGATAATTAAATCTGTTTTATACATTTTCTGCCTACGAGATACTTTCTCATTCTTCTTTCCAGTGAATTTTCTGTTATGTTTTCTGCTCTACCTCATTGCACTCAGCCTTTGCTCCAGGTGTTGTTTCTGACTGTGCTGATCTTCATCGCTGGGATGAGGCTTCCAGAGGTGGTGTTTGAAGATGATTGAACTGGGTTGCACCCTGAATTTGAACCTTAATATTTTAAATTTTGCTTTGATATCAGCTTCCCTAGTGTATGTGGATTTGTAAAAGTCTGGGCTTGGGGCTTGTGAGCTGATGAGCAAGGGGTTGATTAAACCTAAATTGAGAGTATTAACAAATCCCTGCTGAAAGTTGTGATAAGCATCAGCAATTTCCAGTTTTGTTGAACTTTTTAAAATTGGTTAGCCATTCTGAAAAATACGCATTAATGGTGTATTAATACTTGATATCTGTTTATCAATGAAACCTTGCTATAATAAAGTATTTATGAGATGTAATTTTAATCTATAATGAAAGTTTGTCCAATGCAATCTTATAATTTAAAAAGCAAAACTTTCCCAGAAGTTTTAGCTCTGCCTAACGTGTCCTTTATTACTTTTTTTGTTTTTCTCTAGGTAAGTGTCTCCATTCTGAAACTACAGGAAAGGTCTCTGAAAGATGAAAAGTTGGATGCCTGTTGAACAAGTAAAGCTCCTATGCTTCAGTTTTTGGTGAAACCTGTCACAGATTTGCATTTCTGAGTTTGTAAGCATGTTTTTATCTTTGAATTTTGTGAACGCTAAATGGGTGTTGGTGGGCTCCTAAAGGAGGAGGTAAACTCATGTACAAAATGGATTTTTAATTCAGATTCACATTTGAGGCTGACTGAAGGTAAAAGCTGAATGGGGTAAGACCAAGAATCATCTTTTCAATGTGGGTTTGTTGTTTTTAATCCCTGCTCTTGTTGACTACGAAGTCTCATCAACTGTTAAATTGTGTGTGGTTGCATGGACAGGCTGGAACAGTCTGGTGCTTGTTCAGCTCAACCAATCCCAGATGGTGCTACAGAAATATTGTGTAAATACCTGTGATTTTAGCCTTCATAGTGAAAATCATGGTCGGAGGGTTAAGGGTTGTCATACTATTTTTCTTGGACACATCTTGGTCTGCAGAGCACTTTATTTTGGTGTTGCTGGTGGCAAAGGTTACTTGCCCTGAAGTTCAACCCTCCCAAAAAGTATCAAGCCATCACTTATCTGGATGAGCAAGTGGAGAAGAGTATCCTGGTCCAGTTCTCTTAGATTTTTTTTGAAGTGGGAATTGCTCCCAAGTGTGGGAATTCAATCAAGATTTTTACTGCATCCAGCTCTCCAAGCCTTAAAGAGGTGGTGCTCTGGTTTCACTCCTGAACCCAGATCTCTGAGGTTTCAGAGCAAAACCAGTTGCACTGTGTTATTTTCTGACTTACATCTCAGTGGCTCAGCTACATCTTGTTTCAAGATTGAAATAATGAGGAGTGTGTGTGTGAGAAAGGAAAACAAGAGCTTTTTGTTTGTTGGTTTTTTTTTTATAAGGTTAAGAGGTAAATGCACTGTTTGATGCAGATGTAAATTGTAATTGTGGCTTTACCATGTGTGTATTAAAATATTGACCTGAATTGATACTGCAAATATAATTACATTGATTCTTTACTGATGGCTATAAACAGTGACATTTCCCTTGATCTCTGAACAGAGTTAGTTATAAAACACATGCTCCACTTTTATATTCACACATTGCATTCTCATCACTTTTGTCTCTTACTCCCCAAGGGCTTGATTTAGAAGAAGTGTCTGATTTAATGGAAAAAATGATGAAGCAACACAGACAGCAGTTTGGAGCATTTCTAATGTAGAAGAAGGTGTTTCTTTTTGATTACATTCCTCAGTCTTCATTGCTTATATTTGAATATTTTGCTTAAGAAAAATACGATGCCAGGCTATTTTCACTTTTTAAATTATTTTAAAATGTGCATCTGCCTTCATTGATCTCAGAAATGACTATTACTGAAGTAAGAGCTATTGCTCTGATCTGATTTCACAAATCATGTTCCAAACTTCCCATCAGGTTATCAGACTGGAAAGAGTTCTGATTTGAAAGGACAGAAATGAGACATGGGAACCTCGGACACTGCAGTTTTTACTAGTGGCAAATATATATGTCATAAAAATTAGGACTAAACATTAGGAAAATTCTGCAGAGAACCCTCCAACTAATCCTTTATGCTCTTCCAAGGAGATACAGAGGAAAAAACGCTCACAGATAACCATTTAAAACATGGAGATTTCATTCAAAAATACTGTTCCTTTAAAGTGACTTTTGACTTTTCTTGTTCTGTGCTGCCAAGTTGTGCTTATATCTTTGGAAGCAGTTCCTGAATTCTCTCTCAACGTTCTCAGAATCATCATCCTTGAGGATATTGTGAAATGAGACCAAGTAATTGTAACTGAGATTGCTAAATATGCTGTCAGTGCTAAGATTATAAGTGTGATTGTTCTGGCAGTATGCTGTGATCAAGCCACCATGTTGTTTATCCTTATTTAGAGAGGAGTGTTTCTGGAATGTTATTTTAGCAAGCTACAAAAGGAATGATTATAATGTCTTGTTTAAGGAGATAAATGCCTCTGACTGCTTTAACAAGGAACAGTTTTGTGCATCAGTCCTGAAGCAGTAAGTCAAGGCAGTTTTCAATCTCAACAAGACAAAGACCTCTAATGGCATCCTTTTAAAACATTTTTAACCTTTCCCCCTTTGCAAGAGGTGCCTGTTCCACACAAGAAGCTGAGCCAGTACAGCTGGTGTTTGTGTCAGGTTTGTGTGCAATGTAGTTTGTACCTAAAGAAGTAAAAAAAAAATGAAAGGAGTTTTCTCCCTCTCCCCCCGAAAAACTAGAATAACGTTTGCCAGTGTCTCTCATTAGGAGATGGCAGGGTAAAGCAGAGCTGTCTTGATTTTAATAACCAGCTTTCAGATAATGCAGCAGTACATTAGCCCTTTACACTGCTTTTGTAAGTAGATTTTCTTTATTTTCAGTTGCTATCTTCAGAAGTCAAATGGAAGTGGCTTATGTTTTTGACCATAACAAAGAAATTCTGCCCAGTCTCTGCTGCTCTTAGAAAGTGTCAGAGAGTTTTGGGGCAGATGGTGTCAATAAGGGACAGAGTCAGGGAAACTGGAGCCTGGGAAGACAGGGAACACTTTTGAGCAGATGGACATTTCTAGTTTTGGCAAGCTGGGTGGTTCATTGGGCTAGAGTTTACTAATTTTCTTGTTCCTCTACATTATTCCAGAGCCTCATCTTGTGCTCTCCAGGCACAGGCACACTGTGAAATATTTCACTGCTGTTCATCCAGGACACACATCCTGCTCTGCTCACTGTGTCTGTGATTTCAGAAGTGGTTGGGGGGCACTTCAGGATTTCCGAGTGTACTTATTCAAAGCAGTGATTGCTGCTTCCTTGGATGTTTAGGAATGTTACCCATCCATGTGCCTTCCCTCCCCTTGTGTCTGTTTGGATCCCTCCTTGTGATGGTGCCTGTGGTTGGAGGCACTGCCAGAGCCTGGCTTGGTGTATTTTGGCTGCATTGATTCGATAACCCCTTTGTGTGAATGCCGTGTGTTTCTCTCTGGACTGATCCACACACAGTGTGTCACAGCCTCTAGAAATAGAGCTGAGACTCTTCAGACTGAAGTGGCCCATTTTTGTGGCTCCTGAGATGCCCTGTTCGAGTGTCACACGGGGATCATGAGGGCAGATGGCAGCTGGTGTGGTACAGAAAGTCTTGTAACTACATTTCTGGTTAAGTGTAGCATAAATCAGCCACAACTACATGCTCTTCAATTCTGGCTGAACCTCAGAAGGGACAGCAAATGCAGTGAAATTCATCAATGCAGGTTGATGAGTATCAGTTTGGAGCAGAGAGGTTGGGGTGGGCAGGCTGCTGTGTACATGAGTAAACACAGTGCTTTTGCCTCAAAGACATTGCAAGGCACCACCTTATCTTGGGCTTGCTCTTTCAAAGCACAAGCACTAGGAAATACCATGAACAAAAAGTAAAAGCAGTTGGTAAGTAAAGGATATGTGTGTATTCAGTTATGATACAAAAGCATAGAGAGGTCAGTATGTTTCAGTATAAAGCCCTTAAATCAGGGAGAAAAGGCATGATCTCATTTTCAGTTTCAGAGCACTGGCTGGGTTGCAGTGCAGAAAATGCTGTTACTTTAAATACCTGGGGCAGTTATCACTGGGGTTTTAATATTGCCTATGCTATTACTTCACTGTGATTAGCTTGGTGATATATTCCATAACCTCTGGGCTATATCTTTTAAATGTATTTCCATTTTAAAAGTATACTACTATGACCATACTAAGAGGGAAATTACCAAGTTCAGAAGTCATTGCTCTGAGTATCTTTAATGGCACATATAACACTATGCTGCCACAGTTTGCAAAATGGGCTTTAAACATGCATCTCTCCCTAATTGAATAAACACTGTTGTTTTCCATATCGTGTAAAAATATTGCCCTTACACTTATGTCAATTCAAAGGAGCTTTTATATAGGTAGTTATTTGGATTAGCTGATCAGAAAGCACTGGAAGTGTGCTTGGATGTTTAAAGCATTGCATCTGTATAAATCATGTGTCAAATACACTTTCCGCCGCTATGTGTGAGGTTAGGCAATTGATTTATCCAGTGGAAACATTAAGCCCTTTCAGCATTCACGAGCTATGTTTCTCAGTAAGTTGTTAGACACAAAAATACCTGCATTAAAGGATGTTAGGCAGCAAAACAGAGCACACAACCCTTAAGAAATCCTTAAATTAAGGTTGTCTGTGCAACCTTTATTTGCATCTTATGTGCATCTGCATTACAATGTAGCCTTTATGTGGTGTCGTGCTATTTCTGCACAGGACCCTGGCCTCATTCAGAGCACAGAAAGTAGGATGCTCAGTTAATGAGAGGCAGTTCAATATTTTGTTTTTCTTTCATTACTCAGTGTGTCCCCTATGCCTTATTTCTGCTCGTATTTCAAAGTTCTGGAGACAGAACTATTAATTTTTTGGGGGGGTCCTCAGTACTGCTCATCATTTTAGTATTTGACTGGATCATAAGCACTTGGAAGTTTCTCTTCTTGAATTAAACCTGGTTGTGAGGTAAGAGGGTTCCAGTTTTTCCCCACATTGTGGTGTTGAATTGAGCAACAAGAGATTAAGGTCAAAACTACCCATTAATTTCAGGTGTCCAATCTGAGACAACCCGGACCTGTATTTTTCAGCTTACTTAGCAATGTACAGCACTTTACACAACCAGATTGCAGCTCCCACTGAGTCCATTTGCAGCTGTGAATATTCAGCCCCTGCACTTAAGATAATGAAATCACAGACAGCAGTGGAAGGATTGCCTTCCTCAGTACAGGCTGGCACTGGGGAAGGTGAGGAAGGACTCTGTTCTTAATTAGGCATGTCCTGGAGACCATTTGATTGGACTTTGTGATCTCTAACCATCAACTCCATCCTCTTTTCAGCTTTTCCACCTCTCCCCCTGTACCTCTGAACATCCTTTCCATTCTCCAGCCTCTGCCCTTCATCACAGCCTTGTCCTCCTCACCTCTGACACCCCTCTAGCCATTCTTTACCTGACTTCTTGCCTTGCCCTGACCTATTTTGCCTTTCATGTCAGTCACCTGTGTTTTCCCCTGGAGCCCTGTCCTGTCCTGTATGAAATATTGAACAAGGGAAATACAGATCAGCTTTTTGCTGATGGTGTGGGAACTGACATTCCAGTTTTTCGAGGACTAGAGAAAAGACATCACTCATGTTCAAAGCCCCCTCTGTTAGATTCCCAGCCATTGCTTAAAACTACGCAGACGCCACATCTTTTTAAATAAAAGGTTGCCAGATGGTTTTAATGCATATAAATGTTTTATTCACCCTGATTTTGAACCCAGCTGACCTATTTCAGCTGGAGCTTTCAACCTGGGGCCGGCATTTGGAAGGACACGTCTTGGCCAGCCAGCTAGTGCTTTGGTTCAAAACAGCCTAGAAATAGGATTTTACAAAAGAAACATTTAGTACTTGTAACACATCTGAAAGGTACCACATGCATGAGCCATGAAGTAAAGCTTTGGATGATAAGAGCATTTCTTTTAATGATTTATATTGCATTAAAAAGCATTCTCATAACTTGACATGAGTTAATGGTCTCAGCAGATACTCAGTACACATTACTTTATATGAAAATTAAATATAACGCCTGCCTTTTCTTTCTTGTGTCTGTGAATAAGGCTGTGGTGTTTGCTGTCAGAATGATGGTATGGATTGGGTTTCATCAGGGTTTTGGCTGATGAAGAGTTGTGCTTGCTCCTGTTTCCCTTCTTAATGAAAAACATTCTTGCTTTCTCAGTCCTGTCTTGCTTTTATTAAGTAAGAGAGACAGTCACACCTGTAGTAGATTAGAATTGATCATACGTGGTTCGTGCTCCGCTGTGAACCCTCGTGGCATCATTATTTCATGAACTTCCACATTCTGTGTGATGCATTATTACTAATTTTTAAAGAACACTTGTAGCCTTCATTTTTCTTCTGTTTCTGAAAATGCAACACTACTAAGAATAGTAAAGGTAAAGGAGGCAGCAAGCCATTGGGAACAGGTAATTTTGTTAATTGGTGATTGCTGTGGTGAGGATGATTCTCTTTGTTTTGCCACAGAAAAGCTGTGCCTTTTGATCCTGAAAATGGTTTGAAACAGATAGAATGGATTGTTAAAGGTCTGGGCTGGAATTCTTTCTGGCTATCTATTAAATATACATATATATACATATAGATATTGTATACTAATAAATTTATATATAGTAGTGTATATAGTTGTATATAAAAAATTGTAAGAAAAACAACCTTCTCACTGAGTCTTTACAGTGTTTTATGTCTCAAAGCTCATCCCTTTGCATAGTGAATATAGGGTTTTCCCCCTGTTCACTGAGTTCTAGAGAAGGGCTCTTCAAGCTGTTTCATCAATGAAGGATAAAATGAGGGTATGCAGTATTTCCATGTTCTCAGAATACCTTCTGTGACTGTGGCTATTCCATGCTACTTGGGGACCTGTTCCAGTTTTAACAGTTTCCAGAAGTACCATGGGCAGAAGGTATTAAAAAGAATTACAGACTTTTGCAAAGATTGACAAAATAAAGCTGATGAGATTTTCTCTTTCCTTTAAGGCTAAGTTAGGTAATAATACCTCTGTGTGGTGTTCAGAGGTAACATTAATTTTAATCAAATAGGGATAAGTACTTTTCCCTTTCTCTCTGTGAAGGGATAGACCTGAGAAGCAGTGGCAGAAAGACATTGTTCTTGATTTCAGGGAAGAGACTGTGCAGGTCCCTGCACGTGGTTAGGGGTGGTGGGAGTGCTCTGGAGGTTCAGCCATGGGACTGAGAGCAAAAAATTGTGGAGAAGGAAGGCTGAAACCCCATTCTGGTGGTGTGTTCAGGAAAGGAGGACAAGAGGCAGGGAATCTCATACAAATATGACCTCACACCTCTTTTTCTTATGTGCTGGAGTCTATGGGGCAACATGCTGAAAAAACTCTATTTCTCAGTAATTGTGTTTGACAAAGAGTTTGCTGGATTTCTGATCTGTAAAGCAAGAGGAGACAGACTGGTGGTTACTGTAAAAAGACTGTATTTCCTTCTCCTAATGTGAACTGTAACTAGAAGTTCTGAAGAAGAAAAGAATTATGTTTTCAGTGCCGTGATGACCCATTACCATCACTGCATAAAGTTAAATATCAAATGAACTGGTACAGCAACTGCAACTGAGCATTCAGTTCATGTAAACTGAGAGAGTGTATTAATTCTAGAGTTAACTTCCAAGTACTGCCCTTTAAATTCTTATTAACAGATGAATGCATCCATCCCTTAATATTTTCAAATATTTTTAAAAACCAAAAAATACACAGCAAAAGATACTGGAGAATGGCAGTCTCCCAGTGAAGCATCAGGTTGGATGCAAAACTTCACTTAAGGGTCTTATTGTGGAAGGATGCCAAAGTGCTGTGAATGCTTTATTAGCCCTCTGTAGTGGGTGAATTCACCCATGGTGATGAATTTCCATTTGAAGTTAAATTCAAGCAATTTCTGAATAGCAGCCTATAGACTTCATCTCCCCTCTACTCACTGGGTTAATTGAGGTGGATCTCACCTGGAAAAAGAAGTCTTCAGAAGACTCATGTGCCAGTGTTCTTAATAGTATTCACAAAGGCAGAGTCTATCACCTAAGGACATTGATACTACAATAAATTGGAAGGAGGTATTTCCACATCTCTCATGTATATTGTATATAATGAGTCTCTGGGATGTCTCCACGCTGCTGATAAGCAGCCTGCAGCAAAGTAGATACAGCTCGTTTTATCTTGATTTCAGTCTGCAGCACTTGACTTCTGGGACTTGGAAACCTAACAGCAAACCAAATAACGCCCTTCACAGGCACTGACTTTGCTGGCCTTCATTTCCAGTCCAAAGTCTGATGATCCCAAGCTGTTTCATGTTGTGGAGCTTCACAAGGTCGTTTGTTACTGGTGGTGAAGACTGTTACCTGGCTGAACCAGTTGCTTGGACTTCCAGCTGAAAAAAAAAGTACAACTATGGTGCTCCTGCCTTGCTGCAGATTCTGAGCTGAAAGTATTTCAGAATTAGTGAATTCTGACCATTCCCCAGTATGGCTGCTAGTGACCTTTTGTCCTCTTTGTTTTCTCTGTGTCTCTTCTAAAATCTCTTCTCAAGGTGCTGTGCTCACCGTGGTCATGACTAACTTCATCCAGGAGCACTGTAGGATTCCTTTTCTGGGCTTGGTTTTGGTGCGCACCGAATATCAGGATTAAGACTGTAAAAATTAACTTGAGTCAGTCCAATTGACAGAGCTTTATCCAAGCTGTACAGTATCCAATTGCAGTAACAGACTTCATTTGGAACAGAGCAGAGAGGAATGAGTGGTTTAATAACAGGGTTCACTAAAATGTACATTACTATTGTATTACTTATATTATGACCCAGTTCTGCTATTGTGAGCCTTATAAAAGATAAAATAGGTCATCAGATGGAGATAAATCAATGGAAGTAAAATTGAATGTGTTCATAATAATTTGAAGATTTTTAAATGGGCAAAAGATTAATTAAATAGACAAAAGTAATTTTCGAAGAGCCTTTTTAAAAGTAAGTCTCAGATAAAAGGGCAAGTGTAGAAATATATTGCAAAGCTTGTAAATGTGGCCTAAAAGTGCTTGTTTGTAGTTGCTCACATGTGCAGGAGGACAATTGCAAAAGGTCAGGGCATCACTGGGATCTGCATTCTTGGGTTTGCTCGCAGTTTGGCCCCAAACTTTGCAATTTCTCCTTGCCCCTTCTTAACCCAGGAGAGCTGCTTGTCCCTGAGCTGCTCTGGGATTGTGTGATGGGGTCCTGACAGTGCTGGCTTGATTGCAGCTACAAATTTATCATGAAGGAGGAGAATACCATGGGACAGAAACATGTGCTAAAAGGTAAATAAACACTTAATCTCCAACATTCTCCATGATGTGATGTGACAAAATAGAAGATGTTCTGTACATAACTAGAAACATAAAATTGAAGATTTTCTGATCGTTTAAAATGGTTCTTCTTTCTGGAGGGTGGAAAGCCAAGGTGAATAGTGTTAAAAAAACCCTGCTTTACAAGTGTTGACTTAAAATTTAAATTAATTCACCTTGGCCATGATTGCATCACTTTGCTTTTTGCTTTCTGCATGCATTTGGGCCGTCAACTTTCAGTGCTGGAATTCAAAGCCAAGCTGCATTTGTCACAGTGTGAAATCAACTGCATAGGCTGTGGAAGAAGAGAGAAAGCAGAACTAATTGAATTTTAGACATTTCACAAAATCGAGGCGGGGGTGGGAAGTGGTTCTTTCATTGATGCTGAGGCCCCACTCTTGTAGTAAACACCCAGGGAAGTCAGTGGGCGCCTGAGCGGGCACACGCTGTGGGAGCTGCTATCACAGCATGTTTGGTGGTGGGCTGCTAAAACTCCAGCAACTTCCATGCTCAGGAGTTGATTGCCTGCACTCCACAAGTTTTCCTGACTCCCAGTTCTGCAGCCTTTGGTTGGTTGTCTCCATCTTAGCCTTGAACACTGTGCTTGTGTTGTGGTACAGAGTGGAAATTCTTATTTCCAGGGAATGGGGAAAAAGTGTGTTTTCTGCTTTCAGCTCTGTATGTTGTGTGTGTAAATAAGGTTGAAGTAATAACGACTTTTCAGAAATAATAAGCAAAACACCCTTCACCCCAAGCAGCTAGATTTATAGTGCCTGCTGCTGTTGTTAGACATTAAGCTGTTTGTCCCCAGTTAGCATTTACATAATACGGGATCTTACTGTTTTCTACATCTTTGTGACTTCTGCTAATAAAAGATTTCTGATGTTGTGCTGGCTATGAGGAAAGATGTCAAACTGTTCATTGAGCCTAAACAAAAGGCTCCTTACGTGGCTTTGTGTTTTCATTACAGACATTATTACAGCACAACTTGAGCTGCAGCACTGTGGTACTTTGCAAAAACGAAGTTTTCCCATTTTTTAGAAACTGTAGCTCTGGAATCTGGTCAGAGGTACTCCTGCAAAGCAGTTGCTCTGTTTGGGAACTGGGTTTGGTGTCAAGCCCTCTTCCCTCTCCCCAAAGGTACATGCCAAGGGCATGGAGAGGTGCAGGAAATAGTATTTACTTTTCTCAAGAAGAGGTGGTTGAAAAGTGAGTTCAGGTAGAAGGAAAGGATATACTTTATAGTCACAGTATGTTGTAAGGGAAGGCACTGCTCTGTCACCTGCTGTTGCAGTCACTAAAGTTTAATTTGATCTTTTTTAATATCATACCCAGGTGTCTCTCTCTTGCAATGAAGTGGTTAGCATAAATCTGCCATGTGCATTGGTATTTCATTTTTATTGGCTTTTATTTAACTTGGTAAAAGGAAATCTGTTTTTATTAATTGAATCACTCTCCTTCTGGCAGGGGCAAAGCTTCCCTGGGAAATTGTATTTTAGGGGGAAAAAAAATCAAACAAGCAAAACCCCCAAAACACTGGTGTAAGTGAAGCTTTCTGTGTCTTCAGCTGTTCTTGTTGCTGCCTCCAGTAGGTGCTTTAATGGGCTCTTTGGGGGACTGCTGCTCCTGTGGGCTGCTCCACTATTCCCTTTCTCTGGGCATGTTTTGAGGTGACTCTTGAAGAGCTACCAGCTGGAAGGATACTCATCCTTCTGTTCCCCAGACTGTGGCCATCTGAGCTCTGCTTAGTTTGGATAGAGGTGCCTTTGAGCCTATTGTCTTTGAGTGTTTCCTTGGGCCTTGCTAAATACACTGGACAGGATCTGATGTTGTTCCAGGTAGCTGGTGGTAAAATTCAGAATTTTTAGTACCGGGTGACATTCATTGGGAACTAGCTTTTGGATGATAATCTTCAAGTCTGCCCAGTGCCTGAGCTGAGCTGTTATGAACCCTTCAGGAGTGACTGCTGCAGCTGATTGATTTTTTTTCAGGGTAGCCAAGACTTCAGAAAAGGAGCAGTGAAGATTTGAATTCCAACAGTGGTTTATTGCCTTGTGCAGAGGGAAGTAAATATTGATACAGAATGCTTATTTACTGAGCAGGGGTAGTGGCAGCAAAATTAAGGTGTGTACTTTGCTCTTCATTGTGCAGAAGAAATAAAGAAATTGATAGAGTTCAGAGTGATGGATGTGACAGCGTAATTCAACCCTTCCTGGCTTTCTTTTATTTTCTTTTCCTCTCCTTGCTTGAGAGATGTGACAGGGGATAGGAAAGAGTTCTCCCTAAAATCTGCAGGGATTTTTGTGGAGGGTTTTTTGTGGGCCAAATGCCAAGCAATGCCAAGGTGATTCTGTTCCTACAAGGTGCAGCCTAATGGGGTGAGGATACAGGAATCCTTCTCCCCCAGTGCTCCTTCACCTGCTGGGAGTTTGGGTAGCATCACCTCACAGGATCACAGAATCTGCTGAGTTGGAAGGGACCCACAAGGATCATCAAGTCCAACCCTTAGCCCTGCACAAGAGTCACACCATGGGCCTGTCTGTGACCACTTCCCTGGGAAGCCTGTTCTGGTTCCCAACCATCCTCTGGAACCTTTTCCTAATATCCAGCCTAAACTTCCCCTCTCACAACTTTAGGCCATTCTCTCACATCCTGTCATTGGGCACCACAGAGAAGAGATCAGTGCCTGCCCCTCCTCTTTTTCATACAAGGGAGTTGTAACGGTTTAGCAAAGTCCATTGACCTGTCTGGAATGCTGCCCTGCATTGGGTTCAGTGCAGACGT
The DNA here is from genome assembly GCA_013399895.1 of Serilophus lunatus. Classification (NCBI taxonomy): domain Eukaryota; kingdom Metazoa; phylum Chordata; class Aves; order Passeriformes; family Eurylaimidae; genus Serilophus; species Serilophus lunatus. The sequence continues at coordinate 2,021,698 of VXBA01004031.1, forward strand.
GTCCAGTTCCCCCAGTCTGGATCACAGGGAGGAAAACTGGTCAGGGCTGAGAGAAGAGCCCTGGGCTCTCCTGCTCCCACTGATGCCATCCCACGGTGACAGGAGCACATCAGTGTTGGCAGCAGGTGCTGCACACGTCCCACTGCCTGAGAAATGGATACCCTGCAGCACAGGGGGAAAATAAAGACCTGGAATGAGTGTGACTTTCCTACCACCCAGCCGGTAATTGCTGCTGGATCAATGGTGTGTATTAGCAGGACTGTGCTACGAGGGGAGTTGCAGCAGCATTGCAGTGTAGGCACTTCCACTGGGAATTAGCACAGTCATAAATGTAGGAGAGCTTAAAAAAGGAGTAGCAGGGGAAAAGTATTGTATATCTGTTAATTATAAACCATAGATTGTACTCGCAGCAACAGTGTCGGGAATGAATAGCTTATATTGTCCTATTTCCAGCAGCACTTTAGAGTATGAAAACTGATTTTATTTTAAATGGTTATTTTATTTTCAGCATTGCTCAGTTTGATCAGGGAAGGTTCACAGTCTAGTAATCATGTATAAAACAAAGCTTCTGACTCAGTGCTGGTGGTACTAAGCGTGGTGTTTTTATGATGATAGCCAGTAATTAAGGTCAGGGTTTCATTGTGCTGAGCACAGTGAAAACACATGCAAACAGACTGATAACTTCAAATTGCTTACATTGGGAAGAGCTGAGGAATGCAATGGTCCTTTTAAAAAAGACAGTCTGGGTTATTCAGACTTTGGCTTTCTCCATTTAACAACAAGAATCTCAATAAATAGAGTTCAATACCGATGGATGGGGTGGGAAGACCACCAGTGAAGGGGATACTTGCTCTAAACAGGTTTCAGTTATACTAAAATAACATACTGCTCTCCTCCCTCCAAAAAAAAAAAAGATTCTGCCTGCAGTCAAAATTTCAAAGACACTTCTTTTCCTAACAACTCAGCCTCCAAAACTGGGCTGTCAATTAATTGTATTTGTACATTTGGAGGCTTAAAGGCTGATATTAAGCATCTGCTCCATTACTGTTTAGCTACCCAAACAGCTACATTGTAGTGCTGAACACTTTATTGGTATTTGTTCAGAGTACGTGCTGAGGAGGTTAGATAGCCTTGAAATTTTAAATGCTAATTTGTCATCACAGATTGTTTATCTACTTTTTTAATTCATGTTAGAAGAGCATTTTATGCAGGCATAAAAAGAGAGATACTTATCACACATGCCCCTTCTTGGCCCTAGCCCATAATCACTCTAGTAGAGTTGAGTATCAAGAGCTGAGTAATTCACAAATTGAGATATTGACAGAACTTTGTACAACTTTTTTGTTTATTTCAGTTGTGTCTTTGATACGATTTTAAATAGTGCTGTCTTTCAAAATTTCCTAAAAAAAATTCTCTACCAAATTGAACAACTTAGCTGACTAGTTTTCTGCAAAATTGAAATTACTTACATGCTTATTTCGGTGACTAACTGCAAAATTATCAAATGATGTGTTTTAATCCAATTACATTCTTACTGGAGTGAAACTTGCCTTCCACTTCCCATGTATACAGCCAGGGCTTTGGTTTCTGGCATGAATTCTGTGTTAGGAGCTCAACATCATTTAAAGGCTTGTCAAGTTATCTGTTAATGCTTTTTTGAGGTCTCAAAGAGAGGATTTCATATTACACTAAAGGAAATTATAAGCAATACTAGAGTGTACAAAATTATTTTAATACTCATAAATTTTGTGGCATCTGTGTGAAAATACTCATGAGTGATGTGTGGAAGGGGAATAAAATTCAGAGTAGTGGCCAGATCTCATATCTTTATTTGAAGCTGTAGAGCAGAGGAAAAATAAGGATTAAACACTGATTTTGCCACCTTGTTTAAGAGATGTGCAGCTGAACAAGGGTGTGTGATCGCTAAAAGTGGTGGGATGCTCTGTTAGGGCTTCTGGTTGTACGTCTGTGTGATCAGAAACCCTCTCCAGAAATGCAGAATCTAATTATGTCACATTACTTTTTAAATAGCTCAGTGTATGCACATGCTCTATCTTTATTTTCACTTAAGGATTCTCAACACTTTCAGTTGTAAGACTATTTTTTGGTTGCCAGTAACTTTGGCAAGTAAATCATTCACGTGAGTATTTTGTGTGTCAGGTGGTTTTTGAAAAGCTTTGGTGACTGTTGTCCAGTTACACTGATTCACTGTGCTTTGGTGTGAAAATACCCTGTTCTTCCAAGCTTGTGTCACATATTTGCAGTTTTTAAGGTCTTGTATAACACCGTTTTGGTACAGGAACTTGACATTTGGCACAAGTTTGGAGAAGGCAAAGGACTGACTCTTTTTTATAGAAGTTGCAACCAAATTCTGTCTAGTATTTGAAAGAAAAAAGGGTGCATTGACATTACCAGTGGAGATGGGTTAAAACTGGATACAGTTGAAAACCAGGCAGGACTGGTCTTTCTTTTCTTGGATTTTGCTGTCAAAACTGTGTTGGGGCCAACACAAGTGTGCGTGTGTGTGTGTGTGTAGCTGTGGTCAGGAAAATAACCCAGCAAAAATCCCCAAACCCATCTATCAAACCCATCTCTCTCCATTTAGAGACAAAGATGTTGTGCAGGGCAGTGGTATTAAAGCCACCAGATTTGTCAGGTGCTGTTTTTCCCTTCATGGGGCCACGTTGGATGTCATCAATCACCCCCGTATTTTCCGTGTGCCTTAGCACCGTTTCCAGAGTCTGAAAGAATTATAATGAAGAAGAGCTAATTATAAAACAGGTAATAAACTAGCTTATTCAGGTGATGCTGTTTTATTACCATCTCATTATGATTAAATAATTCCTATTAAGTTCTGGATCAAAGAGAAATTTCTCACAGGAGAGTTTACAGAGTAGTTTAATGGAGTCTATTTATTGTGTAATCCCAGGGTGAGTATTGGCTTTTATACTGTCATATTAATTTATTGTGACAATTCTATGCAGTGCTCCCCTACAAACACTGGGAGAGGGTAAGGGGGGATTTTTTCCTTTCATTTTTATAATATTGCTGTCCAACAGGCTGCAGAATGGTTACTTTGCTGGAATATTTTGATCCTGAGCTTCTCTGGCTTTAAACAAACCAAACTGACAATAGGTTGTCTTAAGGCTCAGATTAAGGAAAAATATCTGGGCAGCTTTTCATGTTGTTTATGCTGATATTTGGAAGGATAGAGGCAGAGGTTCTGCCTATCAAGGAGATAGAGAGCATTTGACTTTAAAACTAAGTAAAATCCCTGCAGAGCTCTGCATCCATTTACTTCCTTTGCACAATGAGCTCTTGGCACTTTCTTTTCCATTTTGTTTGGAGAGTTGATGGGGTTTGAGTGTGGGGTTTTAGGCTTGTGAAGCCTCCTTTTAGGCTGAAATTCCACAGTTTTGCTGTTTGACATATTGAGGCAGCGTGGCTGTCTCTGGCAACCTGGAGTTGCCACAGCCTGACAAGGCTGGACACAAGATGGGGTGGTGATGGCTGCTGAGAAAAGGCCATAAACAAAAGTAAATAGTTAGAATCTAAAGAAGAGAAAATGGTGCAAAGTTAACAACCCAGATTAAGCAGAAGTAGGATCTTGCCCAGACGTGTTTGCACTCTGATATGGCACATTCCAGGGATCTGTTCCCCTTGCTGAGAGGATTACTTTACTTGGCAGGTCAGTAACTTAAGGTGAAGAGTGTCCCCTCCCAAGAGTGGGGTGACACTGGTCCTCTCTCTGCTGTGTTTCACCTCTGCATTCAAGTAAGTGTTGAGTGGGAGTTGGGAAGGTGTCAGATCACTTCACAATCAAGGAACAGCAAACTGACCTTCAGGATCCCCTCGTGATAACTGGTGCATCCAGTTCCTGGAATAACATGAATGTGAGAAAATGGCCCTTCTTGCATTTAAGGCATTGATTTTTGTAGTAAATTCCATAACTTCCTAGTGTTAGAAAAAAGCAGCCTGGAAATGAGTGATACAGATTCATGTAAGATAAGAGACAGTTTCAAACAAACCCAAGAGTTATGTGTGTGTTGTGTCTCATTTTAAGTCGCTGAAATGATTTTGAGGGGAACTGACTCATGATGTTTGAGTACTTGAGGCTGAAACATTGGGCCTGGAACCAATACCATGTGATGGATATGAACCATCTTCAAATGAAGAAGAGCTATTGAAATACTTGGCACAAACATTTCACAGTCATCTTGATTATTGGAAATGTTTGCACACATTTTTAATGTAGAATTTCAAATGTATGTGCAATTTGCTCTGTTTGGTTCATAAGCTGAGAAACAAATATGTTTTAATGGAAAAAAACTTCTAATGTATTTGCCTTGTAGATGAATTTGTTTGGGAATAGATCTTGCCTTGCTGTTTATGCTCCCTGTTTCTAAAGATCTGCTTTCCCTTATTCCCCAAGGAGGAAAGGAATTATTCACTCATTTCCTTTCATTTTTTTTTTAATTGAAGATTGCAGCAAGGAGATTGTTTAACTGTACTCAATTTATTTTCAGCACTAATTATTGTCTTTCATCCCCTGTATTGCAATTACAGTTTACTGGTTTTGTGTTGCCCAGGCCTGGTAGCAGAGATAACCAGACAGAGGTTTGTGTATGCGATGTTGCTGCAGTGCCATTCTCTCCCCAGCACACCTGCCAGCCACATTTGCACACCTGTGTGTGCACTTCTTTGACATGGTTGCACTAATTAGAGACACAGCTCCGTGAGCCATGTGGGGACACAGTGTTCCATGCCATTAGGAGATCCTGGTTTGATCAGAAATCCTACATTGCTGCTGGATTGGCTTTGTCAGAACAGAGCCAGCTGGAATTCAGTACTGTAGTTCACAGTTAATCTTCTAAAAAGGGCACGAAATTAAAACTGAAGCCAGGCAGAGTTTCCACAATGAAAATGTTTTCAAGCTGTGGTTGTGCTCCAACTAACATTTGAACAACTGTGTTACAACTGCAGGGACACAATGAAGCTCCTGCGGGTCAATACATACCTCTACAGTGCAAGTCAATTTAATAATGACTCACCTCAGAAAAGGCCCTGTTTGCTTCCTGTAAAGGACACACTGTGTGGTGCCCATTTTTCCCCCGCTTCCCAAAGGGTGGATCCCTCTGATGCTGCCAGGATTTAATAAGTTAGATGTGTAAGTGTGGCTGTGGTGCCCTGTCATCACCTGCCCTGTGATCACCTGGACAAATTTGGAACAGTCAGACATGTCTCATCAGCTGCTTTTTGTGCTCATTTCTGAATTAATAATTTGTGCATTATGTTGTTTGCTTTGGTGCTCTGGACTTAGGCTCCAAGACCCACCCTGGCTCCTCCTGTTAGAAGAAGTGCATCACTTCGATTATGGGCTGTGAGGTGTTTTGTTTGGATGTGTGCAGGTCACTGAAGTTTCCTGGAGATCTTACCATGGGAAAGCTTCTACAAATACTTTTTTGGATGTAGATAAAGAAAAAAGTGCTTATTCTCTTTTGTGTGCATGTCCTGCTGTGAGGTGATGCTTGCTGGAGGGTCCTTTGGGAAGTGCTTTGCATTCAGTGAAAGGTTTGGAACGAGCTGATTAATTAACTGTCATAGTTTGGATGAAGTTTCGCTTCCTTCAAGAATTCTGATAAGTTCTCACCTGGTGCAAGTATATTAACCCCAAAATGCCATTGTGAGAAAGCAGCCTTTCTCTGTGAATGAAGACAAGGGAGACTTGGGCACTCATTGAATTTTGAGGTTTCTGCTCTAGGTACCCCAAAAAGGAACTTGTGGAGTCAACACTGAGGGCCCCAAAATATGAGTGCTTTTGCAAATCCATCTCTTCACCTTCCTTTGCTTCAGCTTCAGAGCCATGAAAGCATAATTGCACTTCTTTGCCTCCCAAGGGTGTTGAGGGAGTAAGTATTTTGTGATACTGCAGATGGGTGCTGTGAGACAGGAGCCTGCATTAGGGTGGCCAGTGGGAGCTGGATACAAAGCACCAAGTGAGAGGGAGCCTGGAGAGAGCTTAAGCTCAAATTGTCAGGAGAAGAGATGAGGATGAAACTTCTGGCAGCTGAGATGAGGAGGACCAAAGAGCCCCATGACTTGGCAGGGGCTCAGGTTAATTCTTGCTGAATAGAGCTGGAAATTGGACGTGGTAACTTCCTTCCCCTAGCATCACTCAGGGAAGCATGATTTTTTTAAAGGAGGATTTAGATAAAATTGCTTATTAGTAAAGTGAGGATTATCCAGGATTTTAAAGTTTGTTCTTATCTCTAGTGTTGTTCAAGTGTGCAAACTTGAGGATATTTCAGTCCTTCATCATGGATCTTCAGCTGTAATAAGCCACAGACAGTCTTACTGGACTGAAACCTGTCTGTAGCTTGAGGGCTCTTGCAGCTGTGGAAGATTCAGGATAGAATAGGAAGAAAAAGAACTGCAGACTTTGTAGAGAAGAGAGTACAATTATAGGCCAGAACATCTTTCTTATTGTTCTTTGATTCTTTTCTTCCTTATTTTTGGCATCAAGTGGATTATTGCCATTTTTAAGTGCATGAGTGAAATAGGCCTTTTTATAATTTGAACACTTTCTTCTCCCTTAAAGTGTCTTCCACTTACACCATCAAATCCTGACAGCTTCTCCCCCACTCACTTTTGCCATCACCAGTCACTGAGTGTGCTTAACATCAAAAAGTCCATCGTGGCTGTGTGAGCACTGAGAAGTCTCACTCCTGCTGTTGTTGCTTTGCCTTGCAGTCACTTGCAGCTCTGGCCCACACTGAAATAAAGATGGCATGAAGTGGATGTGTCCTTGTTCCCTTCCTGAGTAATTTTGGCTGTTTGGGTCACATGGCAGCACTTTGGAGGTGTGACTCTGTCAGGGCAGAGCTTCTCATGCCCATCAGATGTCAGGCATAGACATGGCTGGAAGTCATCCCTGATGGAGAATAGAGTCTCTCTGCCTAAGTGTTTGTGGGACGATTTGTGGTGTCCCATCAGGAAATTCAGTTGACAGTCCCTTTCTGCCTACAAGCTTGGCTTCATGAATAACATGAATAATTGATTTTTCAAGTTGGCAACCAAAGCAGAATTATATCATGCTTTTAAAGGGCTTTTTCCCCCATCTCTCTTTCTCCTCGTTAAAAATGGGGGGGAAGAGGGGGAAGCCAAAACCAACAAAACTTGCCAAAAAAATTGGGTCAGCATGGGGCAAAAAAAGTTATGTCAGACAAGCCCTTCCATCAGACTTCACACGGGATAGTCATTTGAGACACTTGTAGGAGAAGTGGTGAAATGCTAAACAGGAGGAGCAGAGCTGTGAAAGGATGTTGTGCTTGAAGGATCTCTTTGTCCTCTGTGTCACCTACGCGCACAGAGCTCTAAATGTGAAGGTTGCCAACTCGCCTTCCCTTCTCCTGTAAGTCTTGAGCTCAACTATCTCATGTCCTAGGAGATCCATCTGATTTCCACATCCCTGAGGATCAGGGAGGAGCTGAGGATGCTGGCAGCTTCTCCTGCTGCCACTGTTCTGCTCAGATAAAATAATCAAACATTCTCTGCAGAGGCTCTGGGGTTTGGGTGTGTTGTATCTGGGCACATCTGTGTGGGTTGAGCACCTCGTCTTGGAGCTGTTCCATTCTGCACTAGATACTGAAACAGGAGTTCAGCAATGTTTAAGGGGCAACTTTCTCAGTCCTTTTCCAAGAGTTTTCCTTGTGCCACACTCAGGCTCCCTTCTCCCGTCTGGCGGGCGAGCGCAGGAGTTCACAGTTCTCTCTGAGATGATGTGATGCACAGAGTGATGTTATTTTAGCCTTGGCAGTAAAGCAAGCTAGAAAGTTAAGAGAGGAAATACTAGGAGAAGAGGAAACAGTGATGTGTCTTTTTTAAGGCTGCAGCTCCTGCTGCCACAGCTGCTGTAGCAGTGAAAGCTGTTATTGCTCCTCGCTGCCTGTCTTGTGCCTGGAGGGAAGAGTGTGTTGTGTGACTGTCCTGTAATGCATCCTCTTCACTCCCACCCTCTTACCTCACACTTCTGCTTCTTGTCTCTCCTTCTCCCTTTAAAGAGAGCAGAGTTGATGGCAGAGCTGTTGCTGTCTGGGCTGTGTTGTTAGTGCCCTTCTACACACATGGAATTTCTCTCTCATTCCATTACATTACTGAATAAGCTTCTTGTGGGGCAGGCAAAAAGAAGATCTCCATTTTTCAAGGTAAAAAATAAGGGTGAATTTCTTTCTTTCTTATAGAAAAACCCAACTAAGTGAATGTTGCACTGCCACTGTCAGCTGTTCAGATACTGCTGCTCAATACATGACACTTCTAAAATGAGAATTTTTTTAGAAGGATGATCTCTCTCTGCTTCCAAAAGACAGAGTAAGCTTGAATTTTTGATTTCTTTTTTTTAAAGCTAGCAGAGACTTGGATTGATTTGAATCCAGTCTGCTTCATTTAATGAAATGCACAACTGTAGGCTGTTATTTTTTATTTTTTAATTCTTGTTCTACTTTGTGTTTCAGCATTGTCATCTTGTTTCTACTTCCAGCTGATAATATTGGTTTATTTTTTTAGAGGTTTATATTTCATATAACATGCAAGTGTGTTTGCACTGCGCTAATGTAATATTACTCTGTGGATTAGAAATATTATTTAGATTTGTTATTCAAGGAAATGATAGGTAGTGGGAATGAACCACCTCTTGTCTCTGCTGGCAGAATAAGCAGTGCATCTCTAAAGAACGCTACAGCAGGAATAGAAAGGGAAATGCATAGCTGAACAGGAAATAAAATACAGTCAAAAATGCAGAAGAAAAGGACTAGTCTGCTTATGTCAGAGAGACAAAGCTCAGTCTCAACAAAGGTGAGAAATTAAATAATTTTCTGAGTTCATGAACATAATCCAGGTTTATAGAGGCAGCTACATGGAATTTAGGTTGGGGGGGTTTTAGTTTTATTTCATTGTTGCTGCTCCAACTACTATTAAATCTTGCATTTTACCTTCAACTTTCCTTCTCTTGTGGGGTCCATTCATAAAGTAGGGTATCTGCAAAATGCCATGTTCCTTGAAGATGGCCTCCAGTATTTTTGGACCCCTTGCTCCAAATCCAGATTTTTCAGCTTTGTACAGCAGTAACAAAGTTACATACACATGTGCCTGAATTTGACTATGGAAAGGCTGGAATTCCTCAAAACTTAAGCTTATATTTAACTTATCATATACTTGGCACTATTTCTGTACAGCTCAATGTTTTGACATGTGCTGTTGTCCTGTTATTGCCAATGGGTTTTAGGCATTTATTTTTTCAAAATACTTTGCGTGGAGGTTCACTATCAATGAAATAGTGATTCAGAGCAAAAGCAGTGCCTGGTTAAAAACCCACAAACTAATGGAAAAACCCCACAGGTCTTTCCATGCTTATCATCGCTAAAATTGGACTGAATTTCTCTTTCTACTGGTAATAGTTATTTAGATGGTTTATAAATTGGGAGCATGTTGTAATTTAGCAGGGGAAGTGCTGACCATCAGCAGGCTCTTGAATCAGGAGCAGATGTTGCCATGCTGATCGGAGAGTTTGCCTCTGGTCTTGCTTCTCAGTGCTGGAAATTAGAGCCCTCTCTCGGGGCAGAACTCACCAACAAAACGCAAGTGTTACCAGCCAAGGTCGCCAGCAAGCACAGCAGTGTCCAGCAGCATAACTTTGCTGAACATTCAGAATAGGAAACAATAAATAAAACATTCCCTTGGTGAGGGTGGTCCCATATATTTTGTATTCCTAGGAGGTAACAGTTGCTATGGCAACTCCTCATTTACTTGCCTTTTTTTTTTCCTTTTCTCCATATATTGATAATTATATTAAACAGCATGTAAAGGCTGCTGGCTGGTGTGGAACTGTGCTGCTGTCCTGGAGCTTCAATAAACTCTGTACCCTTCAGTTTGAAAATCCATCCCCTCATGTGTTTGCAGATGTCTGTGCTGTCCCCCCATCAGGATGTAGCCCCAAGCACCCATGAGCTGTACAATCATTGTGTGTGTGTGTGTGTGGTTGTGTTCACGTAGCCCTTCCCAAAGGCTGCCACAGCACCTGCTTGTTTCTCTCTGTGCTCACTCCAAGATGAAGAGTGTTGGCTTTTGAAGGTGTTCTTGGAGGTGTGCCTTCCATACCCCTGCTGGCTGCCTCTCCATCTGCTGGGCTGGGGAATCCTGCACAGCCTGGCTGGGAATCTGTGCTGGGAGGAGAATATGGAGTTCAAATAGGCATCTCAGAAAGGTGGAGCTGGGCTAGGAGATGTGTAGTGTGTATATGTTCCTACATCAGCATCCCCAGATTTGTAAGGCTGTGCCTCAGCGTTGTAACTTAGTGCCTGATCCTTCTGGGGGCCTTCCACTTGAACATATGAAGGGAAAACCAAGAAAACCACCCAACATCTACCCATCCCACCCAAACCCCTTCCTAGTTTTTATGTTGGACTGATGACCTCTCATTTGAAAGCCGTTTCTTGGCGTTTCTTGGCCATTTCTCTTGGTGAATACTCTATTGATTTAGTCCATACATGTTCTTCCCTCATTTGTGTGTTCATGTACCCATTAGGATAATATGATGGGGTGTAAAATTGTGTATGTTCTCAGCCTCATGACCAAGTCAGCAACCTTAATTGCTTTGGCAATGTCCCAGCAGCACTGGGATTGAATGACTCGCAGTTGCATATAGTTGTAATTAAACAGGAGATTCAGTTTAAAGCTTTTTTGCCAATCTCTTCAAAACCATTCTGTCTCTGTGCATCACCTCCCATGACTAACTTTTCTTCCAAAAGGAGTTACTGGGAATGGGAGTGTAGGAAGAGGATTTGACCATTTTGCTTACACAAAATGACTTATTAATTGTCTATACCCAAATACCTTTACCCTTGAAAAAGTTGTTTCAAACCGAGAGCCTGTCAAGGGGGGATAAAAACGGGGATGTGTGTGTGAATTTTCACCTGCTCAACAGAATCAGCAAATTATTAGAGAACTATTTATAATCTGTTCAGTTTGAGGGCTTTTCAGTATCAAGCTGACTGATATAAAAGTGGATATTTCAGATTGTAAAGTTTGTGACAGTAAATTGTAATAGGGAAGATGATGCTAATTTAATTGGTTGCAGGTTCTTTTGTTACTTAGTTACAGCCATGATACATTACCCTTGTGACAGTGTAAACACAGCACTATTCTCTTTAATTTTAGTGATAAAAATAAATTGTAAAACATCTGTGATTTGTTACTGCTAACAAAAAAGGGTGAGATATTTTAGTGAATGGCCTACTTACAGCTATATGGCAGAACAATGCTAGACTTTGTTAAACACTGTGTCATTACAAGTAATCTTGGAAGTGTAAATTGGCCTTTTGTGATGTTTGTTTCAGTTGAACTATAGAAGCGGTACGTTCTTTTACCCTAATCCTGTTCCATTAGACACAAACAAAACCCATTTATCGTAGCATGCGGTACTAATTTTTTTACAACTGCTCGAATTATGCTAAATGGTCCTGTGCAGTCTGAGCAACAGCAGCACAGGTCCTGACCTTGCTCCTTTCTGCAATCAGCAAAGTTGAAATTAAAATATCAAGAGAAACAATTTCTGCAGCAAAATTGTAAAAGTTAAGAGTTGAATCTACTTTTGCATTCATGTTCCCGTTAAGTCAGTCCTATTCACGTTATATTTCTGAGGGACATGAAAAAAATAAAGCCACTACTTTTTTTGCTGTCTTTGATGTAGCAGATAAAAGAAAACAGAAGAGCTTTAAATTGAATTTACTAAGCACATATTTAATTTGCATTTAATGCAGCAGGTATTGGTTTAATCAAATTGAAGATTACTATTAAAATTCTTTATTAAGAATTAATCGTTTTGTGTATGTGACAGCCGTTGCTTGATGTAGGGCCTCATAGTACAGGCCAAGGGACAAATTCTCTGTTTCCATCCCAACCAACTTTCCTTTGGTAGCAGTGTAGTTGATTTTGCTCATTTGACGTAGTTTAGCAGCGTTTCTTTTAATTAAAATCGGTGAATGGGTCACAGGCTGATGCTTCTCAACGTGGGCATGGGCACAGGGGCTTGTTGAAGTGCTTGTGCCTGTGTAGTCATTTCACAGGGGATTTAGGTGCACTGAGTTGGGCAGAGCTTAAGCTGAGCCCCTCCTGGCTGAGCAGCCCTGGGGATGATCCATGCAGGGCAGTCAGCCTGGGTGGGGAGCTCACCACTGCTTCAGACACATCCCAAAGGATGGCCCGTTTGTTTTAATAGTGTTTATTCTGCTGACAAAACACAGGGAATGGTTCTTCTTTATCCTGTGTAGCCTAGCGTGGGACCAGATGCAAAAAACATGCAAAGTTGTCAGCCTTGAGCAGTAAAAGAGAGTAAATTTTGCCTCATGCCATTGAGCTGAAATAATCCTGGGCTATAACGTATCAAGCTGCCACTGATAGGTGGAGCAGAATATTCAAAGAAAAACATGTTTTAAGAAGACTTGGTAATCTGATAATATGTATTTTTAAGGATATTTGCGAGAAAGGGAAATTGCACTTGTCACCATCTGGATCAATACTTTCAACAAATCATAATAAATGCTACTTACTGCTACTTAGGAGAGCATAATTAGTATTCAGTAAACCAATATTAAAATGTATGCTATGCTTTAAACTGTTTGACTGTATTAGCATTTAAATACCCTATTGTGTATTTTCTATTTCTTCTCTTCTTATAAAACTGTATTCTCCAGAGTTCAAAATGATTAATTTCCTTTAGAATATGTACAATGCAAGGATTTAACAATTCCTTGTATTTAATAATTGCTCAGTAGCCAGGCTTATTATTTCGCATAAGCACTTGGGTACAGAGTCATCCAATATTAGGTCAATCATGCTAATAGCAAAATCTGCATAACACATTCCCTCTCCTCCCAGCCCTGGCTGTGGAGAGGCCGGATGGAGGGAGGGAAGGTCTCCACTGTACGAATTCATCTCACATGTCATCCTTCATTTTCTGCCTACGAGAACAATTGACAGCTGGATCAGGGGCTTGACGTGTCTTCGGAGAGTTCTGCCCTCCTTGGCATTTGCAGACAATTGTACTGCTCTGTCTGACAAACAAAACCTTTTTTTTTTTTCCTATTTTCTTTTTTTCCCAGCAAACTGACTCTCCCTTCTCTCTCTCTCTCTTGCTTACAAGCAGTGATTCCCTCCCATGCCCAAGGGGCATCAAACACCACCGACATGATTTTAACTCAGACTCCAAGTTTAGCCCCTGCAATAGGAAGGGGCTTCCCACCACCATGACACTTCAGGTATTTGTAGAAATTCCTGTGTAACTCCTGGAAATTATAGTCATTCTTTGTCTCTCCTGCATATAATCTCACCTTTTTTTCCCTCCTGCAACTGTGAATAAGTTATTAAATACATGGCAGCTGAGCTGGTAAAGTGATTTACATCCTGCTTGCAGGTCTAGTCTTGAATATGATAAGTGTGCCTGTCTGAAAGATGGAACTGAAAAAGAAAATTCTCCAAAAAATACCTGGTGAGGCAACTTTTTTGTTAGCAGAGGGTGTTGAGAAAATCCTGTAATTAAAATGAACGTTGAGTTTGGCTGGCTTGAGGGCAGATTATTTTACCTACAGGCTATTTTAGGAAGCAGCTTAACTGTCAACTCCATATTGTTTCCCATGAGATGGAGATGGAGCAGTTGGAGCTGCCCCAGATGTGGGGGCCTGGCATCTCTTGGTGCTGGAGCACCTGCTGAAGGGAGGGAGGGGAAGCCAGGCAGAGGTCAGCAGGCCTGCAGTCTGGGGAAAATGCTGTGATTTTATCCTTGACAAATCTGTCTGTGGATGTGAAGGGGTAATTAACCAAAAAACAGCCCCTGTTTGCTGTGCTGGCTTTGCTCTGATTGGAGTTTGGAGATGGGAATGTTTCCTCCTCCCTGTTATTTCTAGGAGTGGGAAAGAGACTTGTTTTCCCACTTAAATAAAAGTGTGATTCAGCTTTTTAGCTAGACACAATTAGTAATTTTTAAGAACTGTTTCCAAGCTCAGCAGTTTTTAAAATACACTAACATCCATCTTTTCTTTAATCCAGACATATGAGCAGTTGAAAAGAGAATTAGAGATGGGATTTTAGAAGAAATGCTTGGGCTTAATAAAGCCACACATTTATTAAGGTCTCCTGTCAAGCATTTTTAGAAGGATGATATGTGTGAGTTAGGTGCTTCTGCTGCACCGTGACACAGGTTGGTCTCTCTTCGTGTGCCAGGCAATTCATGTGTGCCCTTGAATCCTTCACCTCTTCTGCCAGAGGTAGAAGTCACTGTGGGGGACATCCCCACTCCCCTTCTTGGGATTTTTCCTTTGTGCAAAGGCCTCCAGGCATAGGTGATCTTGTATTAATGTTCCCCTGAATGAGTAATGAACCCGTTTGTTCACCTTTTAAGGCAATATCTTTCCTGTGCAGAACTTCTGTCTGCCTCACCCACGTGAGGACCACTCAGAGCTGAGGTGTCCTGAAAATACTGTCCAGAGAATCAGGGGCTCAGAACACCCCGGTGAACATCAGCAGTACAGAGGGTTGTAAATGAGTATGGAAATGTTGATCAAATCTCCTGCCCTGCTACAGGATATTCGCCGCTCCTGCGCGGCCGTGTGACAGGGATATGAGACTCCCTGCTCAGATAAGCCTCTGAATTTGACTTCGTGGACTGAAAGTGTAGCTAAAACCCACCCCCAGGCCTTGCAGTAATATTTTGTTTTTCATAGATGCAGGGTCTCCAGCCTCTGTCAGTGTGTGCTGCTCAGAGCTGGAGAGCCTGACCAAGCCTGCTCTCTGCTGCGGGTGCAGGACTGATAAGTGCTTAAAGAAGCACCATGCATCCTTCTTTATCAAGGGGATTGCATCTCCAATAAGGACAGGAACAATAGGAGTTGGGCTGATATTTGATTTGAATGAGAGGGATTTCTTAGATCCCTCGGTCTAGCCAGGAGATGAGAGATAAACCTTACAGAGGAATCACACACAGTCTCTGAAATACCCAACAAAACTCCGGTCCCTCTCCCTGTAGGCTACTTAGCTGAGAAACTCAGCCCTCTATCTTGTGTAGATAAAAATGCTGTCAAATCCATCTGAACTCTTCCTGCTTTCAGAAAACATGTCACTGGGGTGATGATTAAAATCCGGCTTTTAAATTCCAGCAGTACTGGTAAAAACACTTTTCCCAAGACCACATTAATTGGTGAATTACAATTAATTTCCTGTAGAAGCACATATTATGTTCTCAATAATACCACATGACACACCATAATTAGTATTGTTACGGTGAATTCTGAATTAATTATCAATGTCTTGGTGCCTATTTTAATGCCTCTCCTTGGCTCATTTGCATCTCTGGCAGGAAGCTGGTGTTCACTTCCACTGTGATTGTAGCAACTATTAGTTCAGGGTCTGCTGGAATTGAGTTTAACACTGTCTTTTAGGGAAGAAAAGGTTTCCCACAGGCCATGGTCCTTCCAGCCCTGTTGAGCATCCCAGTGGGTGCCTGCCTGTGCTGATGGACTTTTCAAAGGCAGAGAGTCCACGAAGATACTGTCTGCTTTCCTGGGCTCATCTGTTGTGTTGGTATGATGGGGAGGGATGGTGACACCTTGGATGTGTGTAGTATACATTAACTCTGCTGTTTTATTCATATTTTCAATGAATGGTAAGGGGAGGAGAGCAAAATGTCCAGAAATATCAGCTAGAAGTTGGTGTGGAGTGGCTTTGATTTCAGATTTATAGTATCTGAAGATCATACACGGTATATTATGGAAAGTGCATGAGGATGGGAGGCAAGAAATTACTGTTATATGTCAGACATAGTGAAGATTTGTTTGGTTTAGTTGGAGGTTTGCTCTTTGTTCAAGTATTTTGTGTTGATGATGATCTTTTGTAATACTTTACGGTATTGTAAAATCTCAGTACCCAATTCCATTAATACCTGACACTGCAAACTCTGGTAGTTTTTCAATGATATTTTGGAGGTAGTGAACAGAAAAGAGTAAAATATGTATTTGTCTACCAAGGACACGTAGAGGAAAAATGCAAAAAATACCCACCCTGATAATACGCTATTGAGTACCAAATATTTACCCTGATGTCAGCACAGAAATCCATCTTTCTGCCACAAGTCTTGAACTAGCTCTGGTTTTTCTCTTTTGCTGCTGGAACAAACAGATTTATTGACTTAAAATCAAGCTCCTGGACTGAGTGAGTCTTCAGTGTTCTTAAACTCTGTGTCTAGAGATTCAAAGTCCTCATTACCTCGTTCTGGTCTTTGGTACCAACATGAGCGTATAAGACAAGGCCAATATATTTTAATTATGTATCCTTCGTCGTGACAATGTTCTCTGCTCTCCTGTGGTCAAATGTGGCACAAAGCACAAAAATCATGTTGTGAGATGTGCTCATGTACTGTTAGCCCTGAGCAGGATCTCTGATTATGAGTAGTAATTAGTATCAGGATTTTTATAAATCTGTTCAGCCTATCTGTGTGAATGTGAAAAGGAGAATATAATGTTGAGCAAATGTGCATCAGTGTTTTAGAGGAAATGTTCCTCAGCCTTCACAATTCACCACATGGCCTGTTAGGACTGTCAGCCATGACAACTAATTTGGGCTTGAGGTAAATTAATATTTGCATCTTTTAAGGGACAAAAAACCAAGCAAACCAGAACCAATTCCCAAATGTGGCCATTCCCAGCCGGTTTCTGTCTTTGTTAGTCCTGCGTGAGCTGGAGAGACTTGTTGACATTTGAATCTCCACCTCCTGGTTAGCAGGCTCTGCTTCCAGCCCAGTGAGAGCAGGAAAAGCCATCTGTGGCCAGGCCAGATTCCTGGGGAAAGGCTTGTCCTGGTGCAATGCCAGCACCAGGCTCTGCGAGGGGCTGAAGGCTCCTGTGGATCAACAGAGCTCCAGCCTCTCCACTTGGGCTTCAGGAGATGACACTGCTATGGATATTAATCCCTGGCTTTAAGATTACAGTTCATAATAGGGAAACCAGTTCCATGTTCTCAACAGATGGCAAATGTTTTCATCTATTTTTTTTTTTTGCTAAGTAGGTTTTAGCCGTAACAGGTTTTTTATATTATTTCTACCAAATTTTCTTGGATGCAAATACTGTGTTTTTATTTCATTTTGGTTCTTACTTGGCTGTAAAATTCATCTTAAATAATATGGGTTATGCTTGTTTTAATTTTCCACTATAATTTTAACACTGGCAGCTTAAAATATATTTATGATGCAATCCAGTGTTGGAAAATGAGCTGTAATATACATTATAGTTGCTTTCCTACAATGTAAAAATATCTTTGCAGTTATATTCTGAAGCAATAACTGTCCTTAGGGGCTAGAAAAGCACACACAGTTTACTTTGTTTCTTAAAGTTAATCATCACAGCTCAAATGTAAACTTAAAAAGCGTTAAACGCTGAGATAAAACGTAAGGAGTGTTTTGTGGTTTAAAGCTGTGAAAGATAATGCAAAACAGTTTACAGCAGCGAGAACGTTGTATTTCCTTTTGTAGAAATGCACCCTAACAAATGGTGATCAGACCTTTGTACTGGCCCTATATTAAACTGCAGTGGCACAACACCAGCAGAGATGCAGCGCGTGGCACCATTCTGGCTGAGGAATCTGCTGAATCCCAAATTTTCATCCAAGTGACTTCCTACTTTTCAAGCTCTTTGGCCCGTGTCTTATTTCCAATCTGTTGAGAATGTAAATTTCACTGTTGTAGCTTTTTTTTAATTATTATTTATATTTTTAGGTATATTTTGCAAATAGAGAACAGCAGAAAGATGGAACAGAACAGGGATTTCACTGTCATGTTTTCAACCCATGTGTGCATTTCCAGGGCTCTTGTAGAAACCAACCCATGCAGCACTTCAGTGTTGGGCCTCCTCTTCTGTTTCCTGCATGATTCATTACTCTTTCCTTGGTGTAAATAATTTGGATTCTCTTCTGCTGAGAGAATTTTGAGTAATGTGTCTTCAGAATGGCCTCGGTCCTTCAGTAGGGAAACCACCAGCATTAAAAGAAATGTCCTTTTGATCAGGACCTGCAAGCTGTGTGTCACAAAATACTTTATTCTTGGAATGTTCTGCACAGATCAGTTGTAACAAGAGTTAAATAGGATACACAGGTTGGCTAAAGTATATTTAAAATAATATATGAGAAAAGGATGGGAATAATCTTTCTCATTAGAGGAGCCCAGCAAGGAGGATGACATTGTTAGTGTGGTAGAAGGGATATTTCCCATTATTAACTATGTCTGTATGACATGAAATGTCTGCAACTAAAAGCAATTTATATGTAACTTAAGGAATAATCGATATTGATTTGGAATGAAGAATGCTGTGATCTTGTTTCTGAAGGATTCATACAACTTGCAGTTTTATGAAAACTTGATTCTATTACATCTTCCCTGCAGCAACAGACCATAAAGATTGATTATACATTAAAAGCAGTATTTGGGTGAAAAAATATGCTGGACAGATTTTCAACTGTCTTTTTTCCAGCTGCTTTTTCTTTCTCCTTTCAGATGCACAAGCATAAGTGTTTCCAAGAGGGGCCACAAGCATGTTTAGACCCTGGCAGTGTAATAATACCTAACACTTAGATAGCACTTTACACCTTTTCAGCACTACACAAATGAACGAATTCTTTCTCAAAACACCTTTGAAAGAAAACCTCTTTGAATATTGCATATGGGATTAATGAAGAATCACATTTGTAACTTATTTTTCATTTTCCAGGAATACTTGCTCAAACAAGTTCTTGCTTACAAGGTGGTTCATGAATAAGAAAAACATTTGTAAATACTCAAGCAAAATTCCCTGTATGCTCAAGTGTTTGCATCAGTGGAATTTGATTGCTTTGAAATCTCTTTTGGAGATTAGGGACCAAAAACAAATCCTACTTTAAAAGGTTACAACACACAGTTCAAAATATAAATGATAGTAAGTCAAAGTATTAATTGTGGCAAGTAGTGTGTATTGACAGCTTTGGCTGGTGTATGGGTAGTGTGTGGATATATACTTTTTTTCTATTTGCTGTAGCTTGCGCTTTAGCACTTACATTTTTATTAACGGCAATAAAAATCTTCCCCTGACACACAAATAATGATGTGGTTTGGCTTGAAAAACTTACCTTCAGCGTGTGCGAGAGAAACGTGAAGATTCATTTTTCATTTCTGCAGCCAACTGGAGGTGCGATTTCTGGGAAGGGGGAACTTTGTGTCTTGCTGATTTTGGGGTACTTGAACTGAACCATCAGAGCAGAGTAACCACAGCAAGGAAAGGCAGCGCAGTGACATTATGAAAAGCTGTAGAATTTGGAAAGGGAGGAGCTTTTGTCCACCCACGTTGTAGTTAGTGGTGCTGGTTATTTCAAGAATTTTTCTGGGTGTGTAAAAAGGCACTGTTTGGGGCTTCTCCTACAAACCAAAGTCACTTTGCCTAGGTCCATTTGATGGAAAAAAAGGAAATAATTCCTTTAATGTTCTACTGACTCTGAGAAAGCAGCCCAGCCATACTCCAATTAGCACACCACAAAAGGGCTTTCATTTCTCACCCTTTGAGTGTACACACCTTCTTTCAGTGCCTCAGTGCATTTGTCCAAGAAGGTTTTTGATGTCTCTTTTTTTTTTTCCCCAATCCATTTCAAATTTTCCGTATGTCTGATACTTGATGGGAGTTTCTGTGCAATAGCTGTGACCAGACCTCCCATCCAAAATCCATCCAGCCTTCTCCAATGTTTCTCCAATATATCCTCCAATGTATCAGTTTATTACGGGGAAACTCATCCTTAGGAGCTCAAGTGTTCAACAGTTGACTTGAACACAAGTAGTAGGGCTGTTGCTTTCTGTGCAGTGCTTGTGTCCATAATTATATTGAGGTAAACCTACACAGAAATATGGCAGCTTTAAAGCACAGCAATCCTATGGCTGGAGCTGGGTTTGGGGTTTTTTGTCGTTGCTGCTCAAGTAGTGCAAGTTTTTGAGTGATCATTGGGACAAAACATGACATTAGCTATTACCACGTAATGTGACAGCTGGTCTGGGTCACCTGTGCCAACAGTGGGTGGAAGCAGAGCTGGTGTGCAGGAGGCATTGCCCATGTGTTGAGGAGGATGAGGGTTATTCAATAACTGACACAGAAAGAAGTGAGAGCCCGAAGTAAATGTGGAAGGTTTCTCGATCACCAGGATTGCAAGGAACAGGACATTTGTACAAAGCCTAAATTGAGAATGTACTTGGGAATTGAGCTTGTTCTCAAGTCTTCAAATGACATGTGTGCTTTCCCTGCTAGTGCAACATGTTGTCTAATAAAGTCCATTGGTATTTTTCCAAAGAAATCCTGCTGACCAGTTGCTGCAGATTGCACTGTGCATTTGCTTGAAGCCACAGTACCCAATACTTGAAAACATCTGGGGTTCTAAATGCAGTTGGAACTTGGTTTTTTGCAGCAGAAAAGGATTTTACACCAAGGTTGCTCAACATCAGGGATAGTGTTTATAAGGAGATGCTGTTTGGCTGGGTCAGGACTTAGAAGCAGGGAATGTTATCATGAACTCAGAATCCAAACCAACTGCTGTTGTTGTAATAGAGTAGGTTATAATATTAAAATATAGCTTGTCTATGATATATAACATTCTTCTTTTTCCCCTGTTTTTCTGAATATATCTGAATATTTTTACTTGAGATGCAGGAGGGGGTATCCCTGCTTAGGTGACTGAGAGGATGGGATTCAACTCAAGCCTCAGAGAGATCCATTAGCTACACAAGAGACAGCTCTGAGAAGAGGAGGTATGCTACCATTGTGGTAATTCCAAACAAATTTCAAGCTGTGACCATAAAATAGTTCTCAAGGCAGGTTAGATGTAATTTTAGTTATTTTCTGGTTTTAAATGTGCTTCTCTGATACAAGGATAACTTTGCAATTTTCCTCTTTTAGAAGTCCAGATCTTTCATTTTCAGTGCATTAAATTCCTGAAGAGTTTTATCTTTTACATTCAAATGATGTATTGGCTTGGAAATAAATGCATGAATGTCAAAACAAATCAATGAAATAAAAGAATAATAGGAATGAATGAGGCAAACATCACTATAAATGAGAAACATTGAAACCCTGATCACTCCAATTCGACATCCATAAATTCACAGTGAGGCTGTGTGTATGTTAAGTTAACCAGGCATGTAAGTGCTTGCAGGGTTGAGGTCTATAAGTATCCTGTCACAGAAGTGCAGAATTACATTCATGTAAAAATTAAAGCACATATGAGAAAATAGATTAAAATGGAATCAAGTAAGCAAGACTCAAAAGTGTCCCCCAACTAATGCTGTCATGTAATTGGGAACAGTTAGGAACCTATTTTTGTATGTTTAGTACTGTATCTAAGCAACATGCACCCATTCTTTATAGGATGCTGTAATAGGAGAAAATAAGATTGTCTTCTTCTGAAGTGTAAAATGGTTGACATATTTTCCTCTATTTTTCAACTCCCTGAAAAAAGGTGGCTGCTCAGAGTCTGTTTTGGTGCAGATGGTTTTGAAGACACTAAAACAGGGGTCAAGAGACTGTGGTTCTCACTGTTAGTGACTTTCCAGGTTACCTTCAGCAACTTAACTTCCGTCTAGGTTTTTTTCCCCCTCCTCTTTTCTCCTTTTTTTTCCCTCTCCTCTGCTCTGTATAGACACGGATGTGGAGGGCATGGCTCCCTGTGGTTGGTTTGTGTGGTATGTGCTGTGTGCTTGGCTCTTGTCCTTAGAATAGTTCTTGCTGTACTGTAGTAGCATGAGAAATAGAGTTTAAAATCACTGTAGTGGGAGAGCAAAGCTCAGCTTTGTTCCTTCATCACCTTTCCTAGTGAAAAGTGATTTTGCCCTTGGATCTTAATGGCATAACATTATCATTTTCTTCCTCCTGTACGAGCAAAATGCTATTGAAACTGGGAAAACCTCAAGTCAAAAAAAAAATAAAAACAGGCATATTGGTTGGAAAGAATTGGTCCTCATGTTTTAGTAAATATAAGCACCATTCAGAGGGTCCACGACTGTAAAGCTGGGGCTCACTTCTAGTCTATCGGCACATAAATTCCACGATAGCCAGGTCACTGCAAGAACTCACCCCTGAACAACATCAGGAGAAAGAAAATAGATGCTATGCATCCTTCATAGCAGCAGCCCCAGTGCCCTGGCCCTGAAATACCAGCTCATGTTCTGCAAGCCCACCAACTCCTTGACATTTGTAATCTTTCCACTCTCTTTCTTTTCTTCTTTTCTTTTTTTAATTGGAACAATAATAAACCTATGGAAAGAGGTGGTTGTTGTCATGCACATCTGAGGTTTCAAAAATGTGAGTTGGCTTAAGGGCAGTTTTGGGGACTGGGCCCTTGCAAGGCAAGGATGGGCTGGGTTTTAATCATTCCCTCCCAGCATCTCTGCCTGCCCTCCATTTCCTTCAGGAGTCTGAACTGGGTGACCCGAAGCCAAAAGTGATATTGTAACACCAGGCAGTGAAGTCGTAGGGATATAAATTATATATCAGGCAAGCACTGGCTATACTGCAGAGAGACCTGGGCATGTACAGTGACATTGCTGAGTGTGTCACCTGTCTGTAGTGGTCAGCAAACTGCTGTCCCTGGGGTGACTGCAAGAGACAGCCCCTGGATGAGTTTGTTTGGCAGCCCCTGACCCTGGGCTCCAGTACTAATCTCTGATCAGGAACCATCTGCTCAATGCAACCCAAACGACTAAGCACTTTTCTAACTGTCAGGGATGACCTGGAGAAACTCATGGGGGAAATAAAACCATCAGCCGCTGATTGGAATACTGATAGCCATCATTTGGAGAGGTGCTGCAGGAAACCGAATTATGCCTGCACTCCCTGCCTCACTGCTCAGCAATATTGTCAATTTGAAGTTAAATCTTCTTGATCAATCTGGGCTCAATTTTGCCACCTTTTGTTGTATTGAATTATGTTTCCTAATGGGAATAGTCTCCCGTAGTCCAGTGGCATACATCACTCGATAAAGTGCAGTTGCAGGCTGTGGTGTTTTAAAAACAGTTTCTGTGTTTTCTTGCCTTACTTGAACTAGACTCTGATCTGAGTTACTCTGCAAGTCCACAGTTAGTTCTTCTGAGTGGAAGGTGTGGTAGTTGCACCTGTGGATTACAGTGAAAAGAAGTTGGGTCATTGGAAACCACGGGATATGGGGGAGAGATTTAGTTTTGACTTATCCAGCTCTTTAATTTGCCATGGAGGCAAAGCACAGGTGCTTCTGTGGTTACTCTTCTCCAAGCAGGAAGCAGACTTTTTGGCTGTGACACGTGTAAACCCATGGAAGCCAAACACCTGAAATAGGGATCCTTTGTCAGTTAGCATCTGCCAGTGCACACAATTTCCTAAACATCTGTTCAGTCATTACAATATTAAATCCGTGGTACCACAAGTGTCTGCGTGTTAAAACAGAGATCTGTACTGAGATGTCCTAATTGAGTTTGAAATGTTATTTTATTACCTAGGTCAGAGGACACAGGGAAAATAAAGTTGTGTGTGTAAGCTGAGAGCCAAATACTGCAATCCTGTCTTGGTATTTGCTCTGGCAAAACTCTGGCTGGCTCTTGCTGGGGTTCCCAGCCAGCAGCAGTGTTTGATCTCATGTGGCAAGGGTTGATGGCAGAATATTCACACCCCTGATGCAGTATCACAGAGGTACCGGCCAACACAAGAACGATCCTGCACCAACACATTCATGGTTCTCTGTACCTCTGACCCACTCTCTGCTGCCCTGTGTGGGTTGGTCTGACACTGCTCTGCACTGTCTGCAGGGGTCAGGTAGCATACGTGACAGGTAATGGGATAGTAAAGGATTTAAAAAAAAAAAAAAGAAACAAGGTGACAAAGTATTCCATGCAGGAGTTCTTTTGTCCAGCATGCCATGTCTTGGAGATTCTCTTCCCACTGGGCAAAGCCTGTGAAGGAACAGACTAATATTGATGATTTGAAAGATTCAAATACCACTATGTATTCCTATGCTGAGTATGCTATAGGTAGTGGGTAAGTGCTCTGTAGACTTTCCTAAATCAAAGCACTCCATATCCTACAGGTTATTCCTGGATAGGAGTTCATTTCTGACCATGTTCAATTTTTGGAAAGAGCAAAAGGATTTGTTATGCTAAAAAGGTCCCAGGAAGGAACTGGAGCACTGGAAAGAAAGTTTAAAAAGAAATTCCTTTATCTATATATTACTTACTTTACTCTTATCTGATTCTAGTCATGGATCTTGGAAATTAAGTGGGTTCATGGATTTATAGGGTTCACTTACAACCATATAATTTTATTATGTCTTCTTATTTTCATTCTTTGTTGATGCAGTGATTACTGTTTGCATGTGAAATAGTTTCTCTTTCCTATTAAAGAGTCTCCTTTCAACTTGTGCAATCACTTGTAACCCAATATGTACTTAATACCTATTTTTATATATATATATAATATGTGGGCCCTCGTATGCTGAATAGTCCTATAAATGCTGAAAAAGGCATGAACATCTCTTTAAAATGGGCTATCTCAGAAGAAAAGCTGAAACACGGACTGTGTTTTTCTGGATGTTTCATGTCCACTAAAAATCTACTGTGAAAGTGGAAAGTGAGGGAATGCATGGAAGAGAGAGGTGCGTTTGACAGAATCAAAATGATGAGGAGAGATACAGTGAGCTGAAGTGAGGAGATGTCTGTGAGGGGACTCAGGCACTGAGCTGAGGACTAAAGGGGGTGTGTGATGGGGTAAGCAACAACTAAACTGGAGCTGGCAAGGGTTTTCTTTAGCAGTCCGGGTGCTGTCTCGTGGCTCCAGTCCATGATTCAGCTCCTGCATGGGACTGACCCAGCCAGCTCCCTTGGTGAGTCTCAGGTAGCTTGAGCTGGGGCTGTGCTCAGATCCTGCCTGGGCTTGTGGCCAGGGGTGTTTGGATGCCAGCAGGGCTTTAAGGAGGGCAGATGGAGCGCAACTCTCCTGCCTCTGTGTTTCCATTGCCATTTGTAGCTCACAGCCAGAGCACGGTGTGCCTGGCTCCAGCTTCCCTTGTGTGGAGGGGCAGTCCACTCATTTCTCACCGGGGCTCCGTCTGGAGGCAAAACCTGGCTCTGTTCCCAGCTCCAGCGGGCTGGGAGTGACAGGATTTCTCTGGTGTGCCTCAGCCAAAGGCTTGGAGGATTGTGATGCCAAGGCTGCTGGAGTTGGAAAACGCTGACCCATATGTTGTGCTGTGGCAATGCCTCCCTTCCCTGCTCTCCTCCGAGGGCTCCGTGCCTGGCTTCTCTTGCCACAGTGCCGGGACCTGACGCTGGGCAGCGAGTTTGCAGCCACAATCTGAGCAGCTGGAACTTAATCACTCCAGCTATCCTTGATTAAGCCTCTGAATGCCCCTATCTGCTGGCCAAGCTAGTGTTAGCCTAGTCCTACAGATGGTGAAACTGAGACACAAGGAGGTTAAGTAACTTGCCCAAGGCTGTGCAGTGAGTGGTGACAGATCTCGGATTAGAGCTGGCGAGTCCTTGGCTCGCAGTGGCTCCCAAGGGCTGCTGGACAGAGCTGCCCAGACCAGCAGTGTGCTCATGCATGCATCACAGCTCTTCCAGCCAGAAAAATCTTGTCTCCCAACTCCAGGGGAAAATCTCTTGCCCTCTCAGCACAACCAAATCATTGAATGTTTTGGGGTTTTTTTTCATTTATTGATTTAAACTGTTACCTCAGCTTTTCAGATGGGTTCCCCCAATCCTCCCCAGTTCATGTAGCCCATCAGAAAGGATACTTTATCATTTATGCAGTACCAAGGAAGTCCATAGGTGTGGAATAGCTGTCTTTGTTCACATGCTATTTGAAAGCCTTCTCTGCATCATGCCATTAGTGTGAAATCACAGGCTGGCTGGGGAGCAGTTCTTTTTATACACCTTATGGTCAGTAAGCAGGTGCTTTGCAAATGGTGGGTGGTGCAGTGTCAGTATCATCATGGGAGGTACTGACAAAAATACTGGTCTTACACAAGAAGCTGTTATTTTTCAGAGATACTTTGTGCTGAAAAGGCCACCTCCTCCTATTAGAGGCAGTTGCGTTTTTCCTCAGTGAAATTCTTGACTCTGGAGATGTTTTCCCCTGTTCCGGGGGTTGCTCCATCAGCTGGTGCATGATGCTTTCCCCAGCCCCATCATAACACAGCTCTCCTAGCACAGCGAGACCCCAGAGTGTAGCATAGAGGTCCTGGTGGTTCCCCTGTTATGTGGATGACCAGGGACTCTGCACAAGCCGCAAAGGAAGGTCAAGGTGCAGCCTCTGCAAAGCTGCTCCAGCCACACCTTCTGCAAGTTCTTGTTGAGGTCCTCTTACAGTCAGCTAGATCAGGACCTGCCCCACGCTTGTATTGAATGCCCTCAGCAATGCTGTTTGGGCATGGTGGGATGCACCCCTCAAACGCTGGAGAGAGGCACCGTTTGACCCTCAGACTTCCCGTTGTGAAGCAACTTGTTTATGTGATAATCTCTCAGGGATTAAGACCACTGAAAAAATATTTGGTTATGTCATTGTAACACCGTGGAAGGATGACAAAGAGCAGAACACAGCTCCTAACCACCAGGCTTTCCCTGTGAATTCTGCTTCAGGTTGTTTAAATGCTTCTCTCTTTGATTCTGCATGTTGTGCATCTCCACACTTCCAGCTTCCTGCCACTACGATGATAGGCAGTGTCAAAAGAGAAGGATTATTCCTGCAGTATCTCTAGCCTGGCTGGAAACAGTAAGTGCCAGAAATGTTGGGCAAATGTCTGTGCTGATGGGAGTGCCAGCATCGTTTTGCTGGCCCAAAAGGTTCAGGTAGGTTGAGTAAGCTTTGGACAAGAACCCGAGTTCCTGGGCACTCATCTGAACCACAGCCAAACTGCCTGAGATCTGCCTGGTGCTTCTTGAGACCAAATGTAAACCCATGTTGTGCTTGTAGGGCTGGAGGGAGAGCTGGCACTCTTGTTTATCCATAGTTAACAGTTATGAAGATGCTAATTGCCATTATTTAGCAATATTCTACTATTAGAATGCAGCTTTAAAAGAAGTATTTGTGATTACATATTTTCATCTACTTCATTCTCTATTCACTTGCTCAGGGATGAGTAAATAATTCAAATGTTTTCCTTTGAGGAATTCTTTATTAAAGATTTGACCACAAAATCTTTGCAGTGGTTCCATATATGAAATTATGTGTAGAAGTCTTTGATGCTTCATTTTGGAGTTTGTTTTCTTTTTGCATCTCAATTATTGCTGAATTTTGTGGTACTGGATTTCTGTATTATCCTGTGCTTAAGTTTCCATTTCTGTATTTGACTGTTACACAATAAACTAGCACAGTATAAACTGAAATTTAGAATTGAATACACAGTTGGAAACTATTTACAAGCTCAAAATCTGTTGCTGTATTCCTCGATGTTTGCTGCAAAGCCAGAACGCTCGACTGTTAGTAGAAGGTGGGAACAAAAGCTTTGCAAATATTATTGAGCTGAATCTGAATCTTGGCTTTCAGATTCAAGAAACCTTTTTCCTCCTCACTGTCTGTCTCCTTTTAATTTCTGTTGTAGTCCAGATTTACAGAAGCTTTGAATTCTTCAGTAAATCTGATTGCATTTACCCTGTTGTAGTTTACTATGTTCACAATCCATAAATATATCCTATGCCAGCAATATATAGATACCCATCACTCTGCTTCCAGGAAGCACAGCAGCAGAAAGGGAAGGAGAGGCTGAGAGAGGGATGATTCTGCCCTTCAGCAGCACAAGTGGAACTCTTTGTCTCACTTTGAATCCACGACAGCTTCTTCCCTGTGTTATCTCAGTGTGCAATAACACAACCATGTCAAGGAAACCAATAGTATTTTCTGTCCCCAAAATAAATACATAAACAAATAAAAATCCCTATCTAAGAGCTCGAGATGGAAGGAAATACAATACGAAAGGGAATTAAATGCCAAGCCCAGGTATGCTTCAGGCATTTCAGGACGAAGTATTGCTTCGTTTTGGGTGAGACTTGAGGGAAGCAGGGGCCACCATTTGTCATCAACACTTGGATTGAAGTTTGGAGAGCGAAAATGTTTTCAGAAGGAAAGCGATACCATTGCTGGTTTGGCATAGCAGTAAAAGGAATACTCAAATATACCAATTAAAAGGTGTGCATAGCATTTTTATGGCTTTGTTCTTGTGCACTTTCAGCAGTGAATGCAGCCTGTATGGTGAGCCTTCTCTGGTCTGAAATTATTCACTCTGATTTATATTCTTTAATTAAAGGCTTTTAACATTTAATTATATTGTTAAAGTAGCATCAGTGCTTAGGTCAGTTTATGGCACGAGAAATAATCTTATTTTTATTTTCTAGGCTGTGGTTGCAAAACAGAACTTCAGAATCTCGCCGAGTGGGCAAACCTCCCAAAACATTAGGTGTGCAGAATTGTGCATGCACTTGCACAGCTTGCACAGCAACCCAATTAGTGCACTTACCTGCTTTGCATGCATAATCACATTAATTACTTGGGCAAGCTAGCTATGCATTATGCATATTTTAACAATCACTAGTTGAACTGTATGCTTGTAAATATAACTGAGCTTTTTCTAACTGTAGTATATAATGTAATGAGAAAATTATCTGTGGAGTGGTAAAGTGGTAGCTTCTATATTGCTAGGAAGGATTTCCAGCATGCAGCAATTCTAGCTGTGAACATATCTGATTAAATTACATGAGTTTAGAATGAAAGTTGAATCAGTAAAAAGTGTTTTCATCTTCTTACTGAAGGCCAGAATTTTCAAGCTGGGTGTTCAACATTCTGTACCAATTTTTCTCTTCATCATAGTCCTCACAAATAATATTAATAAAAGATGAGGTAAAACTGATACTTGCTTAACAATTAAAAAAAAATCCAACTGATGACCCTCCAATTGTCCAGTATATGTTTAGCTTCCAGGAGATGGATGTATTCTGCAAGCCCACTTAGCTTTTTATCTTAAATTCTTGGATACAAGCCTACCTTTCCAAACCTCTCAACACAAAACTATCTCACAGGTTGTCTCTATCCAAGTGCCAAAAGCTGTTGAAGCAGAAAGGGGGAAAAATGAGGACTGCAAAGTGTCCACACTTCTGTCACTCACCAGTCCCAGGGTGGTTACCTTATCTGTTCCTGGCAATGTTATCTTTCTTACTTTTGGTACCATTCTTCCTTGCTCATCTCTTTCTTTTTTTTTTCTGGATTAAGTGTACTCTTTGAATATTGGTGCAAGACGTTTTGGTTCATTAGATGATGTCATGATTTCCAGGCCCTGCATATGCTGCATTGCTAGGTAGCACTTAGCAATGTTCGGATCCCCATCTGCTACCTCAATTTGGCACATGGTGCCTGCACTTTAAACTCTAAAATGTTATGACACCGTTTCCTACGTTTCTGGGTGCCAGGTGGATTGGAGCCATTCCTCGAAGGATGTGTGTGTTCAGTGTAAAGGAGTAAATAACTTGGAATGGGTATTTGTCCTTGCTGTGAGGGTGTCATTGTTCAATACACAGCACAGCCCGAGCCAGCCACTTCCCTGAGTGATACTCCAGCTTCATGTTAATTATTCCCTGAAATGATGACAGCTCTTTGGACATTGTTGACTGAGATTGCGTTTAGTTCAGTTTGCTCGTTTGATAATCCCCCCACAGCCAATGTGTTGTGTATGTGTGTTTCCCATCTAAAGGCAGTGAGAACTACATCCCTCCTTGTCTTTGTGTCCTTTCTGCCAGCTGGTTACTTCCCTGGTAAAGCTTCAAGACAGTTTTCCTCTCTGCCTCCCAAACTGTCTTTGCCATTTCACTTTCCCCCCTTCTCAGTTTGTTGAGACTTACAAGCCATCTTGCTACTTTTTTCTTCTCCATTTTCCTCCCTTGTTTGAGTGGAGGGTTGGACCAGATGGCTTCCTGAGGTCGTTTACAACATCAAGGATTTGATAATGCTCTTCCACTCCTGCTCTTTCTGCCTTTCTTCTCACTGTGAGTACCTAGTGGGTACCTCTGCAGCTTTATGGAAGCAGTGAGCAAAGGAGGGGTGTAGTCAAAAGCAAGCATTTTAATTATTTTACACAAAAATGATGACATCCCCTCAAAATAACTTCACTAACAGTGACCTAAATACTCAGTTCTGTCTGTATGTCTCTTAGAATTCATCAGAATTTAACTCCCTGTTGTGTTGGTGTACTTGAGAATTGGGTTAAAAGAGCTTGAAACTGGAGGAAATAATAGACCAGTTTGTAGACAGTACAAATATTTCAGTACTGACCCATTTCCGACACATTATTTTTAGTGTACGACATTTCGCATCACTTTGCATTGAGATTTGATGTGGCAGTATTAATAAACTTAAGAAGAAGAAGAGGAGGAAGAAGAAAGCTCTTTTTTTTTCTGGGCATGCACTGCTTAATATCCCATGGTCTGAAAGAGCCACAGATAGGGACCAAGAGAGTGGCATACTCAGGGGTTGGAATCTTCCATATCCTACCTAAAAAAAAGATATGGTGTAACGAGATGGTACATCTAACCAAGCTCCTCAAAACCATTCTATTGTGTCAGTGCCTGGGGAGCCCAATGGATTTAAGCAAAAAGAACAGTGGAATAAACAGAATCCCATTAATGGAAAGAACAGGAAAGCTGGAAGAACAGAATGTTGGTTTTGGTAAACTGTTAGGTGTGTGTTCTGTCTCACCTCTGCATCTCCTGACAGCAGAGTGGTGACTGTCCTGAAGGGACTGGCAATTACAAAGCCAGACCTGTCTGCACCAAGCAGGGAGAAGCAGCAAGAAATGAGAATGAGATGTCTGCTCTTGGGCAGCACACAGGGATAGTGAATATGCTGTCACTGCCTGCGACTGCAATGCCTAGTCCAAAGACAGGAGGTTTATCCTTAGAAATTCAGCTCTCATCTTTTCACCACCGCTGTGCTGGAATCTTGTTAAATGCAGATCCTGATGATGATTTTTTCCCCCCCATAATTTTTCTGAATATTCTTCTTTTTAAAGGAGCTGCTGAGCAGAGCTTAGTGGTGGTGACAAATAAGGCTGAGTGTTCATGGTGGAGAATTGGGGAAGGCCAACAGGGCAGATATCCTGGTGGGAGTCTGGTGTAGGTTGCCCAGCCAGGATGAAGAGGTAGATGAAACATACTACAAATAGCTTGGAGAAGTCTCACAATGCCCAGCTGTTTTTCTTGTGAATGGACTTCAATTTACCAGGTGTCTGGTGGAAGTACAACATAGCCGAGAACCAGTGGGATTGGTCTCTTTTCTCAAGTGACAAGCAACATGTCTTTGCTCTTCCTTTTCTTCCAAAGGAACTAGAATCTGAATCATGTTTACTCCCTGCATTCCAAGTCATGATTGAAATGGAAGTGATTTATCTCTTTCGGTTTTGATCTTTTGCATTTTTTCTACTGTGTGCACTGTGTAGATGTTCACTCTTCAGATAAAGTAACAGAGCCCAGAAACTTGACTTGGAAAGAATTCTGCTTATAGTAAGTGTTTGGTTTGTAGTTGTTGCCCAATTAACCTTGTTGGGCTTTCTGCCCAACACTAGCTGTTAGCAAAATCAAAGAATGAATGCTTGATTGAATTGAAAAACTTATGATTTGGGCAACAATTGAATTACTGTCATCCTGTCCTGTTGTATCTAAATGGTAATTACTCTTTTCATGTAACTTTGTGAGTAGGAAATGCTGTATGTTTCTAAAGTGGAGCTAAAAAGTGGGCATGCACGTGATGCTAGAAAACCTTGTTACAGTTTACAAGAAACAGACTTGTTCTGGACAGGTACAAAGGAGAAGAGACTTCAGCACTGAGGGAATGCACATTATTAGCTGAGCAAATGCATATTATTGGCTACAGAGTAAGCCAGTATATCCAGCATTTTGGCATCTTTTCAGTTTGACTGTGAAACATGAACTTCTGTATTCCTGAATTCTAACACTTTTGTTTAAATCAAAGAAATGAGTTATGGATAGTCATCCAAAGCAAATTCCTGCTGTTTCAGATGGGACCTTTTTCATTTACTCTTGACTGCTCAGTTGTTTTCTCTAACCTGACCAGCCATGTGTTTCTTGCTGTATGCGAGGAAGAGAATTCAGACAAGAATGTACAAAGAGATATCTAGTTGGCCAAAAAATGTGAGTAGCTTGAAGAATGACTTGCCTTGCCCTTAACTTGTTTCTTTTGAGAAAACCAGTGCTGTTTTCTGAATGATAAAACTGTAAAATATATTAGAGGAGAAGAGATTTTGGGGGTATTTGGCTGAGTATAAAGTGGACAAAGTTTTAAAATTCAGCATCCATTGAAAATAATTGTTTATTTTTATTTTAACAAGGACTCTGAAAATACAGAGCTAATATATATAAGCTATTTTGTGATAGTTTTCTTTGTTACTGATGGATTTTTTGTGTAACTGCTGTTGACTTCTCTATGACCTGCTGGTTTCAGTACAGCTTTTGTCTAGAGGCAATAGTGATACTAAAGTAGTTCAGTTTCTGTCTGATGTGTGTTCTGTACATTTAGAAACCACCGAGCAAGACGTAGTCCTGCACAAAGTTAAATTGCACAATATGAGAAGAGTCAAGTTGTGAGATTGTGACTTAGTGGGATGTGCAAATGTTGATTTCTCACCAGGAAAAAAATGAGATGCCAGGCTGGGATAGGCTCACCCTGTAGCAGGACATGACATACAGCCATGGATGTTGTGTCCCAGAAGAAACACTTGGAAGCAGAGATGTGAAAGCTCTGTAGTAGCTGGTTGTTTATATCCCCTGTTGTGTCCTGGTTGAAGTTGCTGGGACTGCTTCTTTCCTCTCTTCCACATCCCTATCCCTATCTTTATAAAGCTCTGTAGAACTTAGCTCTCTAAGAAGCACCTGGGTAGACACAAATTCACAATCCAAGTATGCTTGTATCTACTTTTCCAAGGATATGCACAGCCTGTTTCTAAATGTATTGCAACTCATGGCTTAGTCCAGGAGGTTTTTAACTTGGGGGTTGAATTCTGTAGTACAGTGGTAAATAAATTACCAAATGTCCAGAAAAGTGCTGTGAGCACAAGCACATAATTAGTTTTAGGTAGAGTATTCATTAAAGCAAGTCAGTGAGTTCCTTAAGAACCATGTCCCTCGTCCTCAGGATCCTGAGCTGCTGTACCATCCTGCAGTACCCATCCTGCATGTGGGAGAGGAGCCAGCTACAAAAATCATCTGTGAGCTCTCCTATAGGCTGGGCAGTGAAAACACCACTGGAAAGTAAAAGGGTTGTCTGAAGTGATAGAACATCTCAGGGAACTGGAAGTGGTTTCAAGCACTCTCTCCCTTACTTAGATCAGGTTAAATTCACTTTCTACCTTTAAGTAAGTAGGAACTGAGTTTTAATTGTGGCTGCCTACGGGTCAGCTGCAGCTTGGGATGGTGATTGATGGGTCCTCCAGAGCAAACCCAGATGAACACAGAATAGTCAGCAGGAGGACACCCAGGCCAATTAGTTCCCAGTGCTACTGGCAATGCTCTGGGAAATCTGTCTTTTTATCAGTAGGACTGCAGCTTGCATCAGCACTCTCCATTCCTCATAAGCAGATCATTGACTTATAAATTCTTCTGGTATCTTTGGGATGTTTTTATCCTCTAGCCTGTTGCATGTACTAAATTTGAGGGGACGTATCACTAGTTGTAACAGTGGCAAGACTAATACTTTCTTTTGGAATATTGTGTTACATGTCAGCTGAAACAGCAAATGCAGTTTTGCATTGTGTTTTACTGTCACAGAATTGCATATAAGAAATGGCACATGCTTCCACAAGCAGCCTGTGTTTCTCCCTCTGATTTAATAAGGTAAATGATCAAGATTTCTAAAACCATGCTGAAAACTGTTAGGGATTACTACTCATTTAGGAAGCAGTAAAGTCTAGTAAATCAAGACAATTAATTAAGCATCTCTCCTAAATTATAAACAGAGAAGGTCTTCCTGCAGTGTCACTGGTAACATGTTTGTGGGATTGAGTATTCATTGCTGCATCCTTCAGTTGAAATGCATACAGCTGTGGAAGAGTGTGTGTGGGATTCACTGCTGGAAACTGTCCTGCCAAACATGGGGCAAGAGTCCACCTAATGGCTTCATGTGGGCCAGAACTGACTGTCAACCTTCTGTCACACCATCCCATGCAATTAGTTGTATGTTTAACGTCCTGTCTCTTTTGGGAAGTTGGCCTCATTCTGCAGCTCTTTTCCAGCAGTCAGTCATACAAGGAATATGAGGTAACCCATCACCATTCACAGCACAGATGAAGAACATCATGACTTGAGAAGTTTCACTGTCCTGCATAACCCTTCTGATCTTCCTTAAAATTTGTTTTGTTTATTCAGTGCTTTAAGTATCCTTGTTCCTTCAAAAATGCTCGTTTGCATTGTCTTTCTTGAAATTTCGTGGAAAAAAAATAGCTAGAAAAGGGAGTAAGGAAATGCAAATTGATGGTTAAGTTTGTAAAGTAGTAAAATTAGAACCTCTTTGGTATAAAGAAGTTCTAGAGCAGGGCAAATGATAGGGTGAAAGCCATTTCAGCACATCACCGCATCTAATAAATGTCCAGAGCTTGTGGATATTGCATGTGCACAACTACTCATTCCTGTGCCAATACACTTGAGTTACTCCTGCATAAAGGGTTTACAGGTAAATTAGCAATGAGAAGTTCAGTCATAAAAGGTGCTTAATGGGTGTTTATTTGACGTGTTTTCCAAGAAAGTTGGATCAGGCAAGCTGATGTGACTTTGGACAAGCATTTTGTGAAACTGAGTCAAATGATAGGAAATGTTCTGATCCCTTTCCTCATTTGCATGTTCAGGTGCAAAGGTTGTTATTTTTCTGACAACCCCATCATGTATTATCTGTGCCATGTTTTTTTGACTGTAAAGTATTGCTGTTTCCCCCATGATCAGCCAATTGTTCTGTAAGGGCTGTCTTCCATCAAGTCCGTGTTTGCTGTCAAAGGTGGGAGGCCTGATCCAGGTTGGGAGCCAACCCTATTGCTGCTAGCAATAAGATGCACACTAAGATTTATTCTATTAATTAAAAGAAATGAATCCATCAACATTTTAAGAGAAACAAATGCACCTTCTTGCATCATCAAGGGACGTTCTTATCCTCAATAGTGATAGATGGGCATTTGAAGTACAAAGGTACTCGGTCCTTGTTATCGGTCCCTGTCAGTTGGAGCTAAATGCCATTTCCTGAGATTTGGATTAAAGCAAGGACAAGCAGAAAGAGGTTGAGGTTTTCTATAGATTAGACATGTTTGCATTCACAGATCCTATAAACAAAGTGTTTAATGCTTGAACATTTTCAAGATGTTCTGCAGTGTAATGATTTGCCTCGGGTTACTCAAATTCCTTTTTCAACACAAGAAGTGATGGCAGTAAGTGCTGGTTATCCTCTATCCCTGGTGGGAGTTCACAGCCAGAGGATAACTGCCCTGTTTGTTGTCGGTGTATTTGGTGTTGGATGAGGACAACTGTGGAGATTCAGCCCTTCCCAGTTACTTTTTATCCTATAGTGATGAATCTAGGATTTGAGATTATCCGGATAGACCCTGGGAGTTAAATTCAAGGAGGCTGTATGTATTAAGTATGCAGCTGTTCTATGAGTAATTTATGCCTTAATACTTTGCTTTTATCACAAGTGGTGGCGTGAAAACAGTGAGTAAGATGTTAACAAGAGATTCTGTCTTGTTTTCCAAATCTCTGGGTAATGTCTCAATTCAGGCGTTTTAATTTGGGTGGTTTTCCTTCATGTTACAAAGATAAGGCAGAGGAAGAAGGGCATATTTTTGTCCTCTGGCTGTGAAAAAAGTTTTTCTCAGCAGAGTTATGTGGAAGCAGGATGAATCTCAGCTCCTGCTTAAGAGCTGGTTTAGGTCAAGTAGTGAGCAGGTCTGTATCAGCTCTCTAAGCACTGGTGGATATTTTATCTTAGTGCTTTTTAAAAGTGGCTGGTTGACATTTGGCTCCAGAGATGATATGTTTTTGTTTATCCAGATGTCTTGGATATATTCATGGCCAGGATGTCTTCCCTGGGGTGTTCGTGCTGCTGAATAGCTACAGATACAGGAACTTAATTGCTGTGTTTTCTCTGGCTAAACCCACACCTTGGATAACCCTTTAACAGTGCTGGTGCTTGGAAACAAGAAGTATCATAATCCGCATTCTCGGGTAACCAGATAAAATCAGAGGCAGAGGAGCTGCTACAGGAAAGGGCAGGCAGGGTGTGATGAGAAACTAGAGGGCTTTGGGAAGCAAGATGGCCCTGTGATAAATCTGGTTCTCATCATGGTGGGGCTGAGGGTCAGTGATGCAGATAACCTGGGGGCACACAGGGGAGCACGCAGTGGTTTTTCTGTCTCTTGCTTTCTTAGCCTCTTCATTAAGATGGAATAATACTTAGATACTCCAGTTAGGCATTGTCCCTATTTTTTCTTAGCTAGATTTAGACAGATTTATAGCACCTAAAAGCTTAAATTTGGTGAAGTAATCTCCATGCAAGTGTAGCTCAGCTCTGCTTCCCCATCCTAATGTCTCTGAAACGGAAGCATAATGCTTATTTTCCATGTGCTCGTCTGCCTCCCTCATAAGCAAACCCCTTGCATTTGAGTTGTTCCAAGTCCAACAGTGCCAAAATGTATTTTTGTGAAATAAAATGGCTAATTAGATCACATAAACTTTCAGAATGTAAAAAATGAAACTGTAAAACAAGCAGCTGTGCACTTGAGGTTCTTCCAACCCCTTCTGCACAAGTTGCATTATGATCAGCCTGAAGACTGGAAGTTCATGGCATTCCCCCTTTCTGTGATCCAGATGATATTCTTGAGAATCTGCCTTCTTCAAAAGCATGGAGTGTTTAAATCTGCTGGGCAGAAGCCCAGTTATGGGAGTTTTTCTGTAGCATTGTCTTGCAAACACTAATCCAAATTCACCTGTGTGCTGTGCAGAATGGTGTCCCTTGAAAAAAATTGTATTACCTTTATGTCTCTGAAGGAACATACACAAAAGAAGAATTCAGAGCTTAGACTCCTTAACGTGCAAGTTTCTTACCAAGAACTGATTTGCAAGAAAGACAAGGAATGTGTTTCATTGACAGAGGAAGTAAGGTGTCTATTCTTTACTGCTGCAGTCTGGCATATATTAAATAACTTTTTTCCTGACACGACAATGAGCATTCATCATTATCCCTGCATTCCCATTAATGCTGCATAGTGCCTTGACCTCTGAAATTGCCTGTATTCTCCAAAGCCAAATGGGCTGAAGCCCTTATGAGGGCTGGGCTGCCTTGAGGGGACTTAGGGTTATACTTGGTGTTCCATGTTCTGCTGGCCCAGACTGTTGAGCCAAGAGGGATCTCAGCGGTAGGTGTGCTGGCAGTTTATAGCTGAGCAGCTCCCAAATTCAACTGACCCAAGCTTGGCAGCAGCATGGAGCCTGGCTGTCCTCAGCAACCAACATTCTCAACTCAAATGCACAGGAATTTCCTTAAACTGCAGAGAGGCCTTTCCATGGTCTACCCTAACCCAGCATTGCTCCTTTCTTTCCCAGAATTCCAGCGAGTGTATGTACTCACTGGAAAATTATTTCTGTTCTTAGAGTTTACATCGTCAATATTTGCATGTGTTTGTAAAAGCATTAGAAAAAATGAAAAAGGAATATTAGCACGCACAAGCAGTTATTGTACTGAGATGGGAAAAATAACTTGAAAGATACAGTTATTAGTGTCAGGATTTGATTTGCTTTTTTTAAACAACTTAGCTTCTGAAATTATGAGGAGATGGCAGTGATAATTAGAGAATTCTTAGATTCACAGTGCAATCAACAAGTCATTTGTGTAGTTTCCCTTACCATTTTAAATACTTTTAGAAAGACAGAAAATAATGTGTTTATAGAGATACATGTATACTATTATGTATTTGTGTTTAATGTCTGCTAATCTCCATACTTCATAGAAAAAAACCTCGTGTTTTTCTGAACTGTTTTCTTCTTTTGAGGCTGTGGATTCTTGCATCTGACATAGAATATCCCCCTGTGTTTTGCAGCTGTTATTCTTTACCATGTATTTATTTCCATTCACTGATGATGTGCTACTCTGAGACCAATGCATGTAAACTGCTCCTGAAAACACTCAGTGCTCAGAAGTCTTATTGAAATCAATATGAGAGTAGAGAACACATACTTGCCAATTTGAGCTCTGGGTGCTTACAAATGCAGCTGTAATGTGGTAAAGATTAGAAAGGCTCAAACATTTCTGGTATTGTAGTTCTACAGAAATATGCCATAATGTGGGAATAAAACCTACACCTCAGCCTAACTGTCTCAGATAGGTAATTAATATTATCATCATCATGTTATGGTTGGAAATAAAAATGGCAGTAGAGGAACTGTAGTTTCCCCATGGCAAAAAGGTACATTCAGAGACGATGCTGAAATTCAAGTTGGCTTGATCTCTGCTCCTCTCAGCTCAGGTCTCCAGAGCTGATGCTGAAGCAGATGCTGTACTTAATTTTCGTGTTCTTTTTCACTTGAATGAGGAGCACAGTTCCTTCTCAGCTTTCTCCCTCGTTAGTGAGAAGTGAGAGATATGTCCACCGGGCAGTTCAATCCGTTGAAAATCTGAGCTGCCGTTTTTCTCCTCCTTGACTTCACAAGCAACCTCTGTGTCTTTCTGCTGGTTTGAAAGTGTTTTAGCCTAAAGTGCATGGAAATTTCAGGCTGGGGGAGGGAAAAAAAAGGCAGTTTGACTTACTATCAGATATTTGGAGATGTGATGTTTTCTCCGGAAATTACAATCTTCCCGCTGAACCTTTCATTTCAATTAAAAGGAATGTGCCTTGTTAGTGCAGTTCTCATCGTGGCTGCCCCACTGGCACAGGTATGGCCATGTGATGTTATCCTTGTAATTCCTGATGTTTGATCCTGGGAACATCTCTAGCAGTAGTCCCTGGGAAGAATGCTCCTGGTGCTGCTGGTCGTTCCCTTGGTGTCTGCCCAGCCCAGCAGACCCTGCAGAGCAGATTCTGTCTGCTGACAGACACATGCTGC
The DNA here is from genome assembly GCA_013399895.1 of Serilophus lunatus. Taxonomy (NCBI): domain Eukaryota; kingdom Metazoa; phylum Chordata; class Aves; order Passeriformes; family Eurylaimidae; genus Serilophus; species Serilophus lunatus. The sequence continues at coordinate 2,060,894 of VXBA01004031.1, forward strand.
AGAATTAAATGTAAGGGCTGGATTGTCTGATCACAGAATAGAAAATTGCTGTCCCAGTAAGGGCACAGTCCTTCCCCATTCTTAATGCCTGGGGGGATGCTGCTGTCAGAACAGCAGGTGAGAAAAAACTAGAGGGAAATATCAAACTCTTGTTGAAAGTATAAGGGCAAGAGACAGAAGTTGGTTTGCCATAGATTTCACACTGAGCAGACTCAAATAGAATGTATTTCTCAGTATGTTAGGACTAATAAGAGCATTTAGTTATTTATACAGAAGAGCCGAGAGTGGTTCACAAAGAAGAATAAACATTAAATTACCATAATTCTTCCTTCTTTCTTTACAATCAAATGCATAAAGGAGCTCTAAAGAGCCCAGGAGAAAACACCAAGAAAATTTTTAGCTCAAATGAGAGCAAGGGATTTTTTTTTTTTCTCAAGCAAAGATTTCAGAGAAAATACTGTTTGCTATTTAATATTTAAGCCTTGGAAGGCAAATGCATTCCTTTGTCATAGTCAATTCAGCAGACAAATAGCAGTCAGCTTTTACTGTCCACTCTTGAATTATATTAGGGGGTTTGTTTTGGGGTACAGTGTTGTAGGGCCAGAGTGTGATTGGAGTTTTGTCCAAGGTGGGACTCTAATGATGGATTTTTTTTTCAGTCTGAGAGATGGTTGGATTTCACACAGTCAATATTCCAACATTCTTTCAGTTTTAGCCTTTACTTCTGTTACTGACCCTGGAAGGGAAGGGAACCTGCAGACACTGGGCATTTCTGCCTCTCAAGTGACATACTTGTTCATGTGTCCAGTTCATGTGGATCCATAGAAAGACTTCCCTGAATGATAAAGACAGCAGGATGGAACTTGAGGTTGCATCGAGTGATAGAAGAGGGCAAGGAATAGAGATTATTGGAGACGGGCTGGAGAGTTCCCTAATGAGCACTTTGGTGGAAGGGATGCTTTGAAGCCAGAATTGGAGGAGTACAGTCCACATTAACTTGCATGCTGTTCAAGAGGACACAGACAGATGAGCCTACTTTGAAAGGTAGCCAAGATCTTCTTTTCTTTTTTGGAGTAATCCCTTGATGTGTTGGAGAAAAGAAGACATGGGAATATAAAGTGTTTTAATTCAGTGAATGTTGTGCAGGAAGAACGGGCTATGACCTGACTTAACTTAAATGTGCACAAATGTTCCCCGACAAGCATTAGCCCAACCATTAGGAAAGACAATATGTTGAGGGTGGGAGAATATAGTGTATGAATACAGGTTAAATAAGTAGCCTATTCTATAATTACTGTTGTTTTTACAGCTCCTAGCACAGTAAGTTGGCCTCATTAGTTGTATTGCAATAGAAATAAAAAAGCATATTAATAAAAGAATTTAAAAGTAGAAGGAATGAAGAAACAACAAACTTGCAGAATGTTAAATTACTCTTTGTTTTCATTATATTTTCAAATGCACAATAAGGTGAAGGTATTGGAGTCTTTTAATCACCAAGCACTGTCAAGACAACCAGGGCAGTGTGTGTGTCTTTGATGAGTGTCTTTAATCGGGGAAGGAGGGCAAATCAAGAAGCACTTTCTCGTTCAGGAGTACAGACAATAGCACTAGCAGAACAGTTGAAAATATTTTAAATTGATTTTTTTTTTCACTGTTTAAGAGACATTAGACAGGCTTCTTCTGCACTGTGCAGGCTTGAAGAGAATAACAGGAACTCATTTAAATTCTGAATGCATCCCTGTCTGTGTAACCAGCTTGTTGTTGTACTCTGCAGAATTGTTCGATGTGGATTAATATTGTTGACTAAATTTACAGAGTGCAGGGAGGGGGAGATTGAACTTTGCTGGGGTCTGGATTTTCTCTTGTTTCTTGGATGGAGGGCAGTAGATGCAGATTTTTTTTTTGCATAGAAGGAAAACTAAAAAAAAAAACAAATCACTGACTATTTGCTAAGGGCAGAGAGAGGGCACAATTTACTTGAAGTGATATCTCCACATTTAGCTACTGGAGGAGCAATGCTTGGGAAAAAGCCACATGGTGCTCAAAGCTCTCTCCTCCTATTAAAATAAAATAAATCTGTCCGTGCTCAGCAGTCAAGATGGAACATTAATTAATGCAATACTGAAATCACTAGGAACAAAACTGAAATTAATCCCTTAAATATGCTATTTTTATTCCGAGACTTTAGCTTCTCTTCCCAACTTGGATATATGTGTTTCTCTGCAAAAGTGGAGCAAATGTATAAATGTTGACAGCACAAAGACCTCCCCGTAATCCTCTGTCTCTCCAGGGGACAGGAGAGTACTGAGCTTCTGTTGCTTTCCAAATGAGCCTTCAGAAAGAGCTGTTTCACCGCGGCTGGTGATGGAGCATTTGCCGTTCGCAGCAGCTACAGCTGAATTTTGAGTTGGGAAACTTCTTCAAACTTCTTCCAACTGTCTGACTAGACAGTGTGGTGAGCCAGAGCAGTGCAGCATCACACCAAAGGGAAGGACCCAGCTGATTCCAAAGTAAATAGAGTACAAAGTGTAGGTGGAACTTGAGGAACACTAGGCATATCTGCTAATTATTTTAATTTCTTATTGCTCACTGGAGCCAGATCAATTAAGAGGGGAAGGTGATAGTAATTACTGTCTGCGATGTAGACTGTCTAATTCCGTCTGGGTTGGAAGGAAGGGAGGGGTAGTCAGTGAAACCAAAGGCACCCCGAAGGAAATGTTTTTGTGCAGTGTCTAATTAGTGTGTGGAGCTCACTGACACACAGTATCACTGGGAAGTTTCCAAAACCTGTTGGGCCGGAGCAGTTGCGACAGGGAAGATGAGAAACAGTTACAAGCAGGTAAATTGCTGAAGCCTCGTTTCCTGCCGGGACATCTCTTGGAAAGGCCTTCTCCAGAGCCCGTGCTCCAACAGCAGTGCTGTCCGTGGCTGAGGTTTCGTGGGGACTCCGTCCCAGGAGGATTCCAGGGAAGATGCAGGAACTGAGCTGGCACTGCAGCTTTCCTCAGTAGAGTTACTAATACAGTTTCTCCCTGTCTGCTTGTTTTTCCTGGAACATATGGGAAAAATAAGGTCTTGAGGTCTCTGTGACAAGGTCAGCTGAAGCGGGCTCCTCTTCTGGAGGAGAGCGAGTGAAGGGAGCAGAGATTCTTCAATATTGATTCTTTGAGGAAAGAGGCTAAAGCACCAAATAGCCACACCTCCAGGGAAAAGCATAATCTCCTGGGTGATAAATCTGTGAATTTTACTTCTGGTTATAAGAACAGTTGCTAGATTATTCCATGACTGGCAACAAATGCCTGTTTTGAACCTTGCTGCGAATTAAATGTTTTGAAAGAGTGCCACAGACTTGATAAGAAGGGAGTTGACTGGAGTGCCCTCATCCTGTATGACTGTTTCTGTTACTCATTATTTTTTGTAATTCCTTGCATTTATGTAAATCAAAAACAAATATTCCTTGTAAATCAAAAAGAGGGTGAAGACATTAGGCAATCGTGTTTACGCTGCCGTAAAACTGTGCCCTGATGCACTCCCTCTGTCAGAGAAGCCTTCCATAAAACAGAAATCCTCAAATACAATTTTTAGCCTTCAGCTTCTTTTATTTGCTTTTGGAGTTCAAGGTCCTTCCCATCTTTTCATTTCTGCAGTCACAATATTACTTTTGTGTCTCTTAACTCCAGCTCATGTTTTGTGATCTGCTGGTAGGAGTGAGAAATAATTTGTTTTAAAAAGAAAAGAAAAGCAGTGTAAAAGTGTCATCTCTAGCTTGTCTCTGAGCTGATCTATAACATGGAAACCATGAGAACTTGAGAATTGCTTTGAGTTTTGGTGCTTCCCGTGGCAAATCTGATTCTTTCTCATTGTCTCCTCAACTTAGTTGTTCCCACAACTTTTTCTCCTCCTGCAGTGGAGCACAGACTTTGCCTGTCAGTTCTGTGGCTGCCTCCAGTTGCTGCAGGTGTAGTTCTGGTTACAGAAGGATTTGGGAAAGCTCTGGGGCCATGCAGCGTTTCATTAGCACTTTTTCTCTAGAAGTCAATCCAACACCCTATTACCCTTTGATTTGTTGATGGACCAGTTTTCCATGAATGTGAGGCAGGTCCCTGTAAATCAGTGGCCAAGGTTGTCCCTGTTCATTTTGTTTTTGTAGGTGACTGCAGTTGTTCCTCAGTAACTGTAGCAGTACCTCTTCCTAAGCTTGCTATTCAGCAGCCTTTTTCCTTCACTTTCTCCCTTCTATTTCACCGTTCCTTCCAACAAAAAACTTTCTATGTTATCTTTCTTGCCAAAATGAAATGCTCTCCTGTTGCCATTTCCATATGTGGTGCCATGAAGTAAGGACAGACTTTCAGCTCCTGCACTGTCTTGGAAGGAGAGGAGACCAGGCTAATGGTCATTTAATGAGCTCTTCTCAGCAGATGCTAATGTGCCCAGAAATAACATGGCACAAACACAGCTTTAATGAATGAAGAATGTGGAACAGGCTTTATTATAATTTTCAATTTGCTTTTGAGTGGAGCAAGCTGCATGAATACCCAAAGACATTTCTCTCTATTTGTCAACAGATGAATGCCCTCTGAATTGTTAAGGGCAACATTTTGTGAGCAGAGCGATGTTAGCCCCAGGCGTCTTGGCTAAATTGCAATTTGGGTAATTCTGTTTCACCTGCCTGAATTCCCCCTGTAGTTTCTGTTGGATGCAGAGCTCTTGCCTGCTTCTGCCCTGCACTGCTGTGCAGTCATACCATCCGCTATTAAACAGCTGCTGCCCATAAGTAGCTGAAACATTTTGGGATCCTCTGGGATGAATAGCTCTGTGTAAATATAAAATGATACCATTATAGTGTTTGAAGTAAGATTTAATATAAACAAACGATTGTTTCAGTAGATGGTGCTCAGCTGAGTTACAGCAGCTCAGGGGCTCTGGGGAAGCAGTGGAGTACCAGCAGTCCTCCCCACATAACACTCTGTGTAGGAGGTTTTTCAAGGGAGTGTGGAGAGAAAGCTTTTTACCCCTACCAGCTGATGAAGGGAGTTATGCCTCTGAGGCACTGGGAGTGAGCCAGCTGCTGCTTCTGAAAGGAGAGCCCACAGACTTGGGCAGTCTCAGACTTGTACAGACCCATCATCAGGAGGGCAGTTGGTAAAGGGACGTATTTTCTTCACCCATGAAGAGAGAGGTTCATTACCACCTTCTCAGCTTTCAAGGGGATGTAAAGGTATGGCCATGAGAGAGCATAGCTGGTTAACAGTCTGTCTGTACCAAGTTATGTAGTACATTTTTCAGGGTGTGCTGTAACTGCTGGGAAGGAACCATTTCCATGGATGCTCTCGTGGGTCAGTTTTTGTAGCTGCTATTGAGTTATCACACAGTGCTGTAGCAGTAATGACCTGGTGGTTTAGTTTCCAGACACCAGCTTCTCTTATTTCTTGAAATATGTCTTCCCACAAAAGTTCAAAATGTCACTCACTTTACACTAATGAGAGGAAATTGTGTTGTAATCTCTGGGCAGGGATTTGCTTAATACATTCAGCCAGTCAGGCTGGACAGCACCCAAGCTTTGCAAACTAAACTTACTTCTCAATAAATATCCATTTTGCTTACAGCATACTTGGTTTAATACAGTAGGTGCCATTAAAAATGTGCCATTTACTGACAGAATCATTAATATTTTTAATGGTATTTTTGATAATTCCCCAGTCCGAGTATTAGTAAGGATGCAAATTCCATCAATAATGGCAAAGTTATTAGGGCACTGAGCTGTGCCTCAAATAAATAGGTCATTTCTAGGTATTACAGGGAAAAGAGAAAGTACTAATATATGGCCACATCAGTGGAAATGGAGGAAGCTGTTCTGCAGTGGCACAGCCACATATGCCCTCTGCCCCAGGGATGTGAACTGCAGGAGTCAAACCTCCTGCACCTTCTGTCTGCGGAACAGATGCAGAGTGATCCCGGAGTTTCTGGCTGTAGCTGTGACTCTAGACTTGCTACCCAGAGGACTGGCGAGGATCCCTTGCAGGAATGCAGCTTCACTGAAATATTTTTATTGAATAAATGCAGTATTTAAAAGATTACCCTCTGTGTTTCCGATGGAAACCTCTACTTCAAACAGCTCCTTTTTGTTGCTTACAGGAACTCCAGGAGAATCACTAGATTTACCATCTCATTATCGCCTTCGTGGGGATGCTTCTTTTCTATTAGTGTTTTCATGTTGCCTGACTGAAAAATGAGAAATAAGTATATAGAGACCTCTGAACAAAAGAAAGCATGAGATGGATCCTCAGTTCAAGTCTGGTATTTAACTGTGATTGTAATTTGTGGAGCTCTGCTGAGTGGCATCACCAGTGAATCTGGGCAGAACTCTGGGTGGCTGCTGGGGCTCATCAGCAACTCTCTGAAAAGCTTCTGTTTCTGAATGTTCCTGATTTTTAGCATTAAGTGCTCTGCAAGGTGCACATTGCTTCCTGATGTGTCATCTTCTGAATCACCATGAAAACTCTAATAATACTGAGTTATCATCTAACAGAAGTAAGTTCAGAGCAAAACATTGGAGATTTAATGGCATAAATGGGCATAAAGCCCACCTTTCTTGTGAAGCTCCTTTCACACAGGCCATGACCCATTTATCAAAGGAGAGGGCTTAAATTCCTTAATGTTTGCCTCCAAATGAAGTGACAAAGTCAGAACGCTGTTCTTCCCCTGCTGTTCTCTGTGTAGTTGGTGCAGACAGAGATGCTACTTCTGTGGGTGACTCACCAACTTTCAGGTGAGCCTGTCTTTCCCTATTACAGAGGAGCACAGACATGTCTACAGCAGATGGAAATGCTCCCAGAGGGCATTACAGTATTTCCATCAGTGGCTTCTTACTTTGTTTCTGTCACCAGCACGACTTCTGCTGGTGCTGATGCCTTTAAGGATCCTGAATGCTTTATGTACTGGGATTTTATTGTGATTTGTCACTGGGAGGTCACAGTGGGTTTCATCTCTTTTTTTTCTACTGATAATTACTACTATTATTTTATGCTTACTGTTTTATGATGCCACATAGGGATAGAGTCCTACTGTGCTAAGCACAATGCAAACCATAATAAGGAAATGGTGCCTACATGAAAAATTTACCAACGTAGTGTGAGCTATGATCCATCATTGGAATAGGCATGAGGAGGAGGTGAGCTTATGGTGATAATTAAATATGATGGGCAGGATGCAGCCTCCAACTCCCAATTCTGAAACAAAAGCAAGAGTTTACACCCACAATTATCATGACTGGGCAGCAGCAAAGCACTGAAACAGTATTTACCATATCAACCAAAATGAGACTGTAGTTGTCAGTTTAATGTCTTAAGGAAGTAAAAAACTGTGCTTATCAAGTGAAAGAGAAAGGTTGGTTAGGGTCTGACTTTAGGAATTGGCTGAGTTCCTTTTGACTAATCAATAGTTAAATAAGGGAGCATATATCAGATTTATCAGCAGAGGAAGGCTCAAAGTCATTTTATACATGGGATATTGTTCATACAGAGAAAATGTAGAGAATTAGAAAATGCAAAGGTGAGATTGGTGAGGTATCAAAAACATGATGAAAAATAAAGAATGCTTATTAGCCTGTTTGTCACAGATTTCCACAAAATGTAATTCTGGCTGCAGTTCACCACCTTACCCAAGCAACACATTTAATTTCTGCATCAGGAAGTAAAATTTATTTATAAACCAGGAGCAGGTTGGTAGGGCGTTCTTTAATCTTGCTTTGGAAGTGGTGATGGTAAATTTACCAAGTCTTGAATTGAATCAACATTTTAAAGGAGTTACAACTGTCATTTTTATAGTGAATAAAGAACTAGGAGAATGAGGGGGGAAATACCAGGTAATTAGTTGTCGAAATCACCAGCAATGTTTTGCAGACTGGAGGCAGTGCAGTGATTTCTGAAAGCATGGGGCTGTAAATATTTTGATGTGTATATGTTTATGTCTATATATCTGTAGATATGTTCCTCATTCAAGTAATGCTGCCTTCTTCTCCTTTTTCCATCACTTCAAAGCCTTGTAAAATGCATCCAAGATCTGTCCCCACACAGGGTTGGTCCCATAATTTACTGGAGAAGAAGGGGTTGTGATTCTCCACTCTTGCTGTTACATCAGCAGTCCCTCACCAGTCCCCCCAGCTTTATTCTCCTCCTGTTTTATGGAGCTCATTTCTCTGCCCTCTGACACACCCCGTGTTGCAGGAGGCACCGGGCATGTGACAGTCACCAGGTCTTTCATCTTTGGTGTGATGGGAATGAAATGGAAGGAGAAATAGGGAAGCTTTTCAAACAGAAAGAGCAGCTGCTGACTCATTGTGTTCTCGGGGCGTGAGCAGGGCCTTCCTGAGAATTCCTGTGGACATCAGGAGATCCAGCACTGCCTTTAATCTGGCTGTTTGATTACAGTTCCTGAGGCAAGCCTTTTAACTCCCCTTTCCTGCAAACAGAACTTTTCTTGGCCTTTCCCTGCAGTGTTTCTTTCAGCAGTGCCTTTGCATTGCCTGCTATCAGAGCAGGCTGCTTTAAAGAGCCGGAAACCTCATCCTCAAGTTAAAAGGGAATTTCAGATTATTTTACTGGCACTAAAATTTGGCAGAGTTTCATGGGCCAGGACAACAAAAGGAATCGATTTGTGTAGTCAATAGGTCGTCTGCCCATCTCTCCCTGTTGACGATGAAGCCTTCGCAGACAGAGCGGTCCTGGAGAGCTCCAACCTGCATCCTGCTCCCCAGCCTCTGTGTTAGGGAATATGAAACAGGTGCATCGAGACAGAAATACTGCACTGATCTCAGCAGGATGCATCAGATGCCGAAGGTCCTCCGAATTTTTTGCTCTTATACCACCTATAAACAAAGAGATCCCCATTTTTGCCTCCCCACAGGGCTATCAGTTGATCCTCAAATTGCCACCAGCAGGGCTGCTGTTTCTCTCGAGGGATTCAACCCACCTTCTAGCTGGAGTAATTGCTCACAGAGTCTCTTTCCCAAATCCTATTTGATTTATATTGTTTCCCTTAGCTCCAAACTATGGTTGTTTCATCACTTGATCCAGTGGCATCAGGGTGGGTGGTTCAGGTGAGGAACGTGTGGGAGCTGCTGGATGTTTGCTTTCTGACTGCCTCTGGAGTTGTATTATATCTTCAGAGGTAAAGAAATGTTCATAAATTGATATTGGGAAATGGTGTGAAATGGGAAGTGTTGGCAGGAACCTACAAGGTGGCGGATAGAAAACATTCCTACAAGATTCCGGTCGACAAAAATAGCCTGTTTTCTGTGATTCTGTCCTCAATGAGAAGTGGAGCGATGGAAACATGTCTTTCCATTTGTCGTAGCTAAACAGCTCACTCTGGTGCTTAAATGTAAGAAACAGGTATGCCATGTACAATAATGATCTGCATAATTAATTAAGATACCTATGGCTACGAGCGTAATTTCAAGAGGAATAGAAGCGAAGCAGCATCTAACAGTTTGAGAAAGGAATCAAGATAAATGTTTCATCCAGTGGTGGTTTGCACTGAGGAGGGGTTGGGCTTTGCTCTGGAGCAGTGAGTGTGTGGCAGCAGGAGATCCAGCCTTGCCCTTGGTCTACCTGGAAGGTGAAGGGAAACACAGGTCAGGGCTGTGTTTGCCCATCTTACCTGGTTTATTAATTTGTCAGCTCAAAGAACCACTGTAGGATGGCACTCGTCCAAGTTACAAGCTAATATGTGGAATTACTTTGAAACCAGTGGGAATACTGCAGTTAGTTTAAGTAGGAGAAGCAATTTTCTTGTTGTAGAATTAAATATAGCAGCAGAGCAGTATTTTCATATTATTTTATTTATGGATGACTTTTATAAAAGCCCACTTTAAATTTTAATGGTCACTTTAGCGCTCTTAGGTCATCAAGTAGTTAATGGTTTAAAGAATTTTAAAAACTCTTCAAAGGTTTTTAGACTAAATATTGCAGGATATCAGTTAACACGTTGCCTTGCTTTAAAAATGTAGCGTTTCCAATGCGTGTTTGACATGCTTGGGGCTACTCCAAGTCTTGATACTCAGAAGGAACCAGCTGCAATATTGGGCTTTAATATTTTATGATGAGAGTCAAGCTGTTTACTAGATATGTAGGAAAAGTGGATTATATTTTGTCACAGTGCAGATTTTCACTCAAGGTTAGGTAGCTGACCGTAATGGGACAGGTTTAGCTCCTTCCCAACAGAAGAAATACAATATGACTGTCAAAAATTAAGGAATATGTTGCCTGTGTTGAATAAATTGGATTGAAAAATATTCCTGGGAGAACAATCAGATTTTCAGTTCTGATCTAGGAAAATGCCACTCTCTGGGCTGCTCTGCTTGTCCTCAGTCCTGGTAACGTGCATGAATTAGGCCAAGGAGGACACAATTTGTCCAGTGTTAGTGCACTAAGAGCTGTACTTACACAGTGTGAGCTGGGTCCCAGACATGTCAATTCAGTTTATCAAATGCACATTTTACAGTCATTTCTCTAGGTTTTCTTCAGGCTATCCTAGAATCTTGCATTTATTCCTCCCCAAGCAAATCAATCCTTTTAATCTTTATATATACTAAGTATGCATAGTTCTCTTTTTACCTTACTATTTCAGATAATTGGGTTTCCTGTAATAGTTTCTTAGGTAATTATTTAGTTGGATGCTAATATATTCATAAAAAATAGGAGAATGATGGTTTGATTTTTTTTCCTTCCTTATAACTGATGACCATTCAGAATGCAACAGCTATAGTGACTGAGAACTGTTATTGCACAGGATGTGAATTACAGCAGAAGGACTGTAAAATGTGATACAGTCTCAGACTTTGATAATAAAGATTCATCTCAGATCTCCTGAGATTATAAAGGTGTTAAATGACTTCCTTTCTGTGCCTTCCTAATATTTCAGATTTCATAGTAGCATCACTGTCAAGATCTATTTGACATTCTATAACACTTTCTCAAACAGCAGCCTGTCTTTTCTCCTGACAGGGAGCATGCTTTGAATGAAAGTTCATTAGTCTATTGAAACATCTCAGTTAATTGCTAAGCTAGTACACAGGATTGTCAAGTTCATATTTCCATCTGTGCCACAAGCATAGCAATAAAGAATTTTTTTTGGACAGGTTAATTTGCCTAAAATACCGTGTAGTCAATCAGAGGAACAAAGTTGTTGATGGGAGCATCTGTCAAACTGGAGCTTTCATCAGAGCTGTCCCTCTCTGCGAGATGAACATCTCTGGCTTCCACGAGTTGGCAGAAATACAGCAAACAATAACAGCAGCTGCACTAGAATAATGTTATTCCACTGCTAAACACCAAACAGCTGGGTGTTGCTTTGGTAAGAATGCTTTATAGTTTAGCTTCTTATGAAAATAAAACCCAGTCATTCAAATATAGCATTGTTTTAATATTTAATTTAGATTGTTTATATTATTTGCATTTTGTTAATTTTACATTTCATATAATTTGCTTGAAAATAGCACTTTCTTGGAAATTGTGTATGTACATGTGCGTGCATAAAGATTCCTAATACGTGGTGGTTTTCTTTAAAAAACAAAACAAAAGCAAATTAAATGTCTGCATTAAAAGCAAATTAAATGTATAAACTGAAATTATTTAAATGAGCTGGGGACTTGCACTGAGATTTCCAAGGCATGCACTACATGGCCCACAGTGTGCCATTAATTTTCTGACAATCAGAAAGATCATTTAATAATTAGGTTCCAAACTTTTACTGATTTCTCTCATCATTGGTTGTGCACACAGTGACTACCTCCAGTATTTGCTACATGAAACACATCAATGGAGAGAAAAATACAATAACTCATTTTCCCACAAATAACATTTTCATGCTCTAGGAGATGAGCTCGAAACGGGAGTAATTCCAGCTAAATCAGTGGATTTAGCCTAGATTTACTGTAGTGTGAAAGAGGGTAAAATGTGACCAGTAACATCCAGAGCTGCGGAGCATAAAGGGCTGTGATGTGATGAACATTACAGTATCTAAAAATAAGGTTTCATCTGTACCTTTTCCCTTGTTCTGAGAAGAATAGATGTTCCTTGAAAGGTTTCCTTGAAAGTGTCTCTTTATTTTTGATGACTATAAATGCACGTGTGCCTGTGCAAGCTGCTGAATAGGAGGTAGTTTTACACACAAGTGCTTGTTGATAGGCAAGACTGCATTCTGTCCCAAAATTTGGGGGTCACCCCAAGACAGGACCAGAAAAAGAAAGGTAAAAATAAACCTCAGTCATCTGCATGGGAGGGAGTTTCTTGACCATTTATGGATTTTAATCCTTGTGATACACTGTGAGGCTTGACCTTGAAAATTAACAGTACTTAAGCATCTCAGAGATGCTGCAGGCTGTTTATTTGCAAAGTACTTTTAATATCCTGCTGTAAAAGATGCTGGAAGTGTACCCAGCATTAATACTATTTTGATCCTTTCTTGGAAAAGTGTCATTCCTCCTTCTGAATAGATTTACTGTTCCATCATGGCGGGATTCCCTGGCAACTTCTTCAGTGAAGTCAAACATATGTGTGTTAGAGAGAGAGAGAGCCTGCTGAAGGGGAGAAAGTTACAAAGCTCTTCCATGGAGTCCCTTGTTGCTGCTTCATCCTGATATTTGACAGTGGGTGGAAGGGAAGAGAGGACAAGGTGGGTAAAGATAAATTTTTCTAACATTTCATTCCATCCTCCATCCATGCTGTCCTGCTGCTCTCCAGCAATTGGCAAGGGAAGGACTTGGGAATAAGAAAATCCATCACTTCTAGAAGAACCGAAGCCTATCAGCTACTCTCTGTTCTGTCAGGCTACGGGGGAGAACTTAACATATCTTACTAATGTTTTATCAACATGTCTTATTAATAATGATAGAACCATGCAGTATCATTGGAAAAGAATATCAGACCTGCAATGATAAGAGGTCAGGGCACGGAAAATATTTTTTTCTCAATGTATAGGTAGGTTTCTCTATCTCTTTTTTTGTGTTCTTAGCAAAGTCAACAGAGGTTTGCAGAAAGCCTCTACTATTTTCGTTACCTTGAAATTCTGACTTTTGCCCTTTGAATTGACCAGGGTATCTCCAAATCCACAGATATTTTCAGGCAGATAGTCAATGCAGTGAGGTTCTGTAAGTTTGCTCTTGTTTGCCCCAATTACTGTATCTTGTCACTGAAATCAATCTTGTCCAGAGAATCATTTCCTTATTGAAAATCTTGCCAATAAACCCATGGTTTCATTTACTAGCAGATGGTGGTTTGTTTGGTTTTTTTGAGTTCACAGCTTAAATGTAGAGCCTTGTAGATGTAGTGAGTTTCTAAAAAGCTTTGCAGATGTGACTTCAGTGCCAGGCTGGGAATACCAGGGCTGGAATTCTGGATGTTAGGTGTCAGGACGTGCCACAGATAAAAAATCATCAATATTGTAGTCAAAGTTTTACCAGAGAAGACCTCATCCCAACAGCGTTTTCTCCTAGTTCTAGCACTCATCTTCATAAATCCACTGAGTTGGAAGTGGTTACTTCCAATTTTACTGTGTGAAAGAGGGTGGCTCCAGTTCATGCCATTTTTTTCTTCTTTAGATTATTTGAACTTTGTGTTTTAAATGAGGGATGATTTAGTGGCAGTTAGGAAATTTTCTATGTGGTTTGTGTAAATTGAGTTCAGTTATCATAACTCGTTTTATTTAAAAGTAGAATAATTGACCAGCTGTTAATGGCCAGCTTCTGAAAAGAGGTCTTGATCCTGTGTTAACTTTGCATTCCTGGAGGACAATTTGTCATGAAACCAACATAATGTGTTGCTAATGATTACTTCATCGAGTCCATGGGCTCCCTGGGAACCATTAAGCTGGAGGACCATCTGCTGCTATTAGTCCACGCTGCCATTCCTGTGCTCTGACCTGCAGGTGATGTGCAGGGACTTTGGCCAGCACGTGCAGGGCAAGTGTTGAAAGCTGGAGGTTTGGGCAGGTGTTTGCCCTCATAAACTCTCAGCCACAAAGATTGGAACAATGCTGGAGATCATCAAATCAGACCAGTTCTGAATTCACGAGGAATCCAGAAACAGACACTTTTGGAGGCTTAGTGGGATTGTTGAGTCTATGATCAGAGCCAGGAACTAGAGAAAGCTAAAGAGGAGACAATTTTCCCAGACAATAGGAGTAAGAGGAGATGTAGTAGAAATTGCTGGAGTCCCCACTTTGAACCAGCCATGCTGCCTTTAATTAGCTCCTTTTAGCAGATGAACTTCAGTGTGGAGTCTGGACCTGCACAGCCCTGGGTGGTCACAGGACAGGCAGAGGTTAACACAGTCCAGGGCCTGAGAGACTGGGAGGGCACTGAATGACTTCTACAGATCACAGGCTGTAGGATTTTACCCCGTGACTCCACTGCTGCTGTAACTTCTGTGCAGTTAAAATGCTTTTTCCAGACATGCAGCTTGTCATGATTTCAAAGCAGTGAGATATGGGACGTGTTCCTCCTTTTGACCCTTTGTTCCATCTCATAAGTGCCTTTGCTGTAAAGACAGTCGCACCCTACAGCTTATTTTCTGCCTTCAGTCGTGGCCATTAATTCCAGCTGTTTCTTTGGTGGGTGGAGTTCCTTTGTATCTCTATTTTCACCTTTCGGTGGCACTGAAGCCTTGAACTGTGATTGTTCCAAGTTCAGAGATCTCACAAACACATGCTAGGCCAGAACACTTGCCTGCTGCTGTTCTGCATATCATTTGATCTAATAAAACACATTAGCTCTTCCTGTAAACTGTGATAACCTAACCTGGAAACAATCAGGGCTATGACAAGAACCGTCCTGTTGAATTCTTACCTTGAATCTTATATTTGCACTCACATTTTAGGTGTGCATGATTTTGCTTCATTTATTTCTGTCTGTGAGCTCGTGCACTTAGTGGCACTATAGATTATATCATATAAGAACGACAGTTTTATTTGCTTTTATAGTCCACCATGGAAGCATTGAAGCCTTGATTCTAAATTAATCTTTATTGTGTTTTTAAATTTCTTCTTATTCCTTGACATAACCTGCTATCTCTCTGACTTAGCTTTGCTGGCTACAATCAATTTATTATTCATAAATTCTCTGTTTTGACAGCAGTAGTCTGGATTCAATTATGCCAAAAGGCCCAGTCATACCAGGCTGGGGTGTTGAAAATGAATTGTTCAATGACACGATCTGTCTTAGTGAACATTAAGCGATGCTTTGATAATTATATAGACAAACGTATGCAGCAGAAGAAAAAAGCTTTGGGAACATTTTTTGTTACCCCCCGTGGAAAGTGGTAGAGAACAGTGGAGGAAGATAAATTGACATATTATTAGCTGAGGCATCTTGTAAAGGCAGCCAGGGCCCAGCACTCCAGCTCTGCTGCCTGCGCCGCTGGAGGCTGGACCGCAGTGGAAGACTGAAGACTGCAGCAATACATGGAGCTGCAGACAAAATTAACACCATCATTTAGTTTTATTTGTTAGAGTTTTAAGTGAGCTGGAAGATAAAAGTGTTTAAAATAACCCCTCGGAGAGAGACTGTGCTGGAGAATCCCAGAATCTTCATATTTCCAAATGACAGAACTGTACCTCTGCTGGTGTTTTCACAGAGAAAGAGAAAGGCAGAGCAGTACAAGTTATCTTTCAGGCTGACAGGTGAAAGGATTGACTGGAGGAGTTTTGAAAGCTGCACAGGGTGTCTGTCAGAAGACAGCAAGTTTTGCTGACAGCATCAGATTTACACACTCGCATGGGCACGTACACGTCCTGTACACCCAGACAGTGACTAAATGCTGTTCCCTTCCTCAGACTACATGTCCCTTCCAGGGTAAAAGCACCTTCTTGCTGAAATAAAACCCTGCAGACACTGTGAGTTGAAAAAAAAAAAGGTTTTTTTGCCCTTAGGTCTTTGTTTTGTCTTTTGCGATAATTAATTTTTGTTGTTAGAGCTTTCTCTGATTGGAGTTGCCTGTAGGATTAAAACAGGTACAGGAGGAGGACAGAAGTCTCTATGCTCGTTTGTCATGCGTTCAGGCTTTTTTCTAGAGCAAGAGTGGAGCTATTTGGCGTGTGCTGTCTCTTTTCCATGTGAAAATGTGCAGATTCAGATGCAGAAATCTGCTCCATGGTGCTCATGAGGGATGGAAGCCGAGTCCTCATTCCCAGCAGTGGAGTTGGGGAAGTTCTAGAAGAACCTTGGTGCAAATATTGGAATCCATTGTGGGAAAATCTTACTTGGAAGTGCATTTGTTTCTGAATGTCTGAAAATGGCCCAGAAATTGGAACTCTGGGGGTCTGAGTTCTTCTGAAGGTCGAGACCTAAGTCTTCCAGATCACAATTTCATCTGACACCTTGAGGGGGGAAAACTGGCTTTTCATTACTGAGTCAGCTGATACACCTCACCAGCTTACAGCAGACAGCTCAGAAACTCATAATTATACCCTGCTCTTGTAATACTATTTTTCATGAGTAAGTTCTGAGTCAATGAGGCATTTCAGGAAGTCAATATCGTTGCAGTTATTTTACACTTGGAGAAACTGAGGCAGAAAGGTGTGTGCAAGGTCATTTAATACCCATTGGTAGAGCTCTGGATGCAGCCCAGCCCTGCACTGTGAGCTCTTTTAACTTGTAACTTTTTGCCTTGTAATCGTGAGAGAGATTCTGTTGGAAAACACTTTATCTTTTATGGATGCCAGCAAAACCAAAATAACTCTCCTCTTCTGTTCTCTCACAAGCATTTCTTTTCATTTCTGTTTCTTCATATTGTTTTTCTTCAGCAGTGATAAAGGAAAATATTCAAAAAATGAGAAAAATGTGTAGGAGAAAATACAAAAAAAATCCTGTATGAAAAGGTGAATTCCAATGTATGAACTGGAGAAAAAGTTACTTATGCTGAAGCTAATAAATATATTAGTATTGTCAGGGTAGAAATCCAAAGGGAGTTGTTTGTTTTTCATGCCTGTTCTCAGAACAGTGGCTAAACTCTGCAAGCTTGTCCATGATCACTGCATTCCACAACCTTCTGAACCTCCTGTACCAGTTCCTGGAATAGGTATAATATTGAATTTCACACCACCACTGTGGACATGCACAAGCACAATCAAGTTGACTTCATCTTTAGTTTCTCTGAATTTTTTTTAATGCAAGTGGTTGTTTTTACCTTTTTTACGTGTTCATCTGTTGGAGCTGCATCTCCCACACACAGTCAGCCCTTCTGTGGTTTGCTCCATATATGATGTTGTAGTTGCATCCAGCATCACTGGGGCATTTTGTGAGGAGCAAGAAACTCTTTTGTCATACAGGCTTCTCACTTGACCATGTATTTTGTGAGTAGTTCTGTAGTTTGGCTTTATGACTTAGTTGGATCAGTTGATTTTTTTTTTCTAACACCTTCTGTTACCTGGCAAACTATAGCTTATCAAAGGTCTCATCAGGCATTTTTATCAGTAATGTATTCTGCCCATTAAAACATTGTTCAGGGAAAAAAAAATACCTAAAATCAAAACCACTATTCAGTTAATATCAATTGCCAGCTCTTCTCAGAATCATGTCATAAAATTCTGCTGTGACTCTCTTACCTAGCAGCAAAAAGCAAATGTTTCCTGTGCAGTTGTTTCTTACAATGGAAAAGGAAATGGTGGAAAGTGATGAAAGAGAAAAGCAGGAAAAAATCACCCTGCTGTATATTTCCTGTATTAACTAGCTTTCTGTGAGAAAGCAGTGGGTGTTTAAAACCCCATAGTTTGTTCTGGCTGCTGATTAATGTTAGTCTCTAATACAACAGGAGTTGCATTAATTGTCACTCTTCTTACTTTTTTTGCCATTCTTTTGGTAGCTTGACTCCATTATAAATAGGATGTTTCAGCATTTTGTTTTCTGTTACCTGGTCTAATGGATATTTCATATTCTCTGTGCATACTTTGGCATCTGTCTGCATCCCTTCCTTTTAGACTGATTATCCTTTACTTCAAACAAAGAGTTCTCCAACTGATAAAATGGTTCTTGGAGAAGCTAAAATAGAATTTGAGTGGAATGGAAAACTGCCAAAGGAACAAACTATCTTCTCACTTGAGTCAGGACATTAATGGTAAAACTCTAGGAAAGGAAAGCCAGACATTGTTTTGGGGCTTTAGGAGGAGAGATGGTGTTCACAGGATTGGACAGAATGGAATTTACAGTGGACCAAATTGGGCTGAAAAATGCTAAATAATCATGCCAAGACAGTGAGATGTGGGCATTAGATCTTGTATCCCCAGTAAATGATCTGGAAACATGGGAGCAGACGTGTTTTTACTCCTTCTCCTAGCTTTCCTTCTCATTTTTCTTTCTTTATTTTTCTGTCAGAATCAAGTCTTCCACTGGAAAGGAGGAAAAGCTAAGGAATATCCTCCTTCTGATTTTGTTTAAAAATAATTAAAGGCAGGAGTTTGATAACTATTTCTGAATATAGTAGATTACATAAAATACCTTTGAAGTCATGGTAGAGCCCAGACTAAGCTGCACTCTAGATAGCCCTGACCTGAGTCTTTCTCTTGGAAGGTGCTTAAAAGCTTCCAGGTGGGTTGATGTTTCTGCTGTGATGACACTGTTCAACTACACATGTGTATTTAGTAGCAGGAATGTAAAAAGGTAGAATTTTCGTTAATTATGTACTTCGTTAATCCTTAGATGACTCAGTGCAACACAGCTCATCACAAGAGGAAGAGAATCATAGGTGGAGAGAAGCTGTTTTTCTAAGAGGGAGTCAAGTGTCAGACAAGGAGAATAGTACGGATCCAGGGAACAGAGCTTAGGATGCCCGTTGATGATACTTTGTGACTTTTCAGTGCCTTGGCTCAGTGGGTATCTCTGCAATCATTGATGGCTTTTCTTTTTTCTGAATAACTTTGATGCTTGGGCATTACAGATAGAGAAGATGTGATCATCCTTTCATTGAAACAATACACCCAACCCATAACTGGGAAGAAAACAGCAATGCAGAGCTCTGTTCTGTAAGGGTTGAATATTCCTGAAGATTTTCACATTGCCACTAGATCTGTCTTTAGTACCCCAATGGGAAAACCACTCTTGCAAGCTCAACTTTTCCCTCTTCTGTTCTTCAGCTCACTGAAACTCTGCTTTCCCTGCTGCAGCTGCCACTTCTTTTTGTATGTTCAGTTGTAATCCAAATTTCACGCTGTCTTTGGTCATCCACTTTACTACCTACCAAAGCAGTTTCTCAGCCTTTATGGTAGGGAAATAATCATCAGCATGAAGTTGATTGCAACATCTGCACTCCTCCCTTCTTCCCCCTCACTATCAAGTCTGTCTCCAATGATAATGAAGCAAAAAATAAAAATAAAACCAAACAAACAAAAAAAAGAAAAAGGAAAAGAAAAAAACCAAGAAACCAGCAAGAGTGAATATTGCTGTCCGAAAAAATAACGTCCATGCAGCACATACCCAAGTAAAAATACTGCAGTCTGGGAGATTTGGAAACTGTTTGTAGAGTTCATCAAAAGCAATGAACTAAATATGATAGATCAGCAATGATTTGTTATCTGTCTACCTGACCCTGAACTGACGTAATCAATATATTTATGATCCAGACTGTAAAGTGTCTAAATTACATTGTGTGCATCCTGTGACATCCTCCTCTAGCAGCAGCAAAAGCAATTACTCAACAGGCTATTGATAATAACCACTGGCTACATCAGCTTGCATTGTAATTTAGCATCTTATGTCTCATTGAATTAATTGATTCCCTTTACTTGCTAATATAGATAACTTCCTGTTTTGCTTTTTTCCTCTCTCCCTTAGTGAACACTTTGTGCCTTACCAGTGTATTGTGGTAAAAGAGAAAGGATATGTTAATTCAAGTGTGAGGTCTTGAAGGGCGAGGAATGGGAAATTATTTCATAACATATGATAAAATTATTAATAAATAATAATGCTAATTGTGTCTCACGCGTGAAGCAGCTGTTGAGATGTGTGAGCAAACCCAAGTACTCTGTTTTCTAACTTAACCAGTGCTGCAGGTTGAGAACCTGCAAAGTACCTGCATGTCAGAGGGATGCTGTGCCTCCTGTATGATGGAGCAGTGCCCATCCTATAGCATTTTTCTCCATAAGGTGGTCCCTGGGACTTTGCCAGCTAAAGAGGTGGTGGAGCACGTGCATCAGGTTGTATCTGCTAATTGCTGTGAACTTGACAGCAGAGCATTGCCAACTTGCTGTGAATAAGGAGCAGTTCTTGCCAATTGTTAATTTCTAACGCTCCCTCATTCCCTTCATCCCTGTGCCTCCACCCCCAAAGCCCCTGTAATGCCACCTTGCCAGGCTTTTTTAATAAATTCATTCGAGAAAATCATGTTTTCGAAACACATCTTTTAAATTGTGTTCAAAACCACCCAAACCTGGTTTGTGGGGCTTTTCATCTTCAAAGCAATTTGTAGCACTAGCTGATAAATATTATGTTACAGTTAATATATCAAAGCATAATGTGGTCTGAAACAGGATTGGTAGGTCATCCATCTGTGTCACATGAAAGGAACTGTTTTCCTGATTTGGTCTGCTAGTTACCTCTTTACCAAACTAAAGGAAATAACTTTGTAGTGAATCTTCAAAGAGATGTTTGATTGCTTTCTCCTTTTCTTCTCTTCGTAGGGATTTGGAGTAGTTTTAAGGCATCAAAATCCTGATATGTTTGGAAAAGGTTTCACATGCTGACCATAATCTTTATGCTGTCTCAGCTGTTAGGTCAGATGTCTCACCACAGCTAATGTCAATCTCTTGGGAAAGAAATGCCTTTCTGGAAAAAATGGTTGATCTTTTTTGGGTTTATCCAATTTACGTGCTGGTGCTGACTGAAGAGGACTCTATTTTTCAATTTCACATAACTTCATTTCTATTCCTTTAGATGTTTGCTGAACGTTGTTAAAAGAATGTTATGTTATATATGAAAATTGGGGAATGGCAAGGTCACAAAGTAAGCAGTTCATCTGAAAGAACATTTCTCATTCGTGGTTTTGCGGCCCATTAAATGTGTGGCTCTAACCAGTCACATGAGAAAACTCTAAAGGTACTTGGTGATTGCAGCCACCTTTTCAAAGGTAGTGTCTAATAAAATATACACAGCAATTACCTCACTAAATTGGCTTGCTTCCTGAAACATATTAATTCCCTCTGAATTATTTAAAGTTACTTCTTTTTAGTTTATAAATTTAAAGATTTATTGGCGAATTTATGCTCTGTATCCTCACACTCCGGATTAAGGATAAAAGTCATAAAGCCCATGGTGAAATGTGAACAACTTCCAGCCGTGGCTGTGACAAGTTATTACAAATGGGAGTAATCTTATGCCCCCACTCACTCTGTCAGACTGGAGGGGTTTACCATGACCCAAATTCATGTCTCTGTTTAGATTTGTAATTGATATTCTTGAAATGTGTTAAGGAGTTCTGAAAAAAAAACACCTTTAGAGGCTTCCACCTTTAATTGCAATCCTTAAGAAAGTTTCCAAATTTCAGCTACCATAGTCTTATATTGAACTATACTACTGTTAAGGATCATTTAAAAGGCTCCTTAATCCATCTTGAAGCCTTTAGTTTGAAGAATAAAAAGGAGTATAAACAAGAAAGTTCAATTACAAGCACAGAGCTGATACAAGAAGTGAGCACTTGAGAAAAATCCTTGGGAAACAGATGGGGCTCTTTCTTCTGAAACCTCAGTTCTCAGCAGATCATCTCATGGTCTGTTAACTCCAAACATCTGAAGGGCAGATGCTTCTCGGCCTTTCAGAAAACACAAGCACCACAAGTGAAGGAGTTGCCATTGTAATAGATACAACCTTATCTCTAGCCAAGTATTTTGTGTTTCTTAGCATCGCTTTTTCGCTGCGGTGAAGGAGCAAGGAAAGCGGATTTGATAGCCAAGTATCTTGTCTTGGACTCATTCTTGTTCCTCCTCTTGCTTTACACACGTTTCTCTTCTATCTGATGAAAAGTGTTGTACTCATTTTTATTTCCTTATTATGCTAAGAATTGAACTTTGAGAACGGCGGCTGGTTGCATTCACAAGGATCTGAATTCTTTAACTATAAAATTATGTTCTACGTATTCATGAAAATGGATCAATTAAAGTCAAGGAGACTACTCACATGAGCAAATGCTAATTAACAAAACTGATGCTCTAATGAAGAGAACATGATAACATTGTAGATAGATCCTGAATATTAAACATACTTTGCTCGGCAGCAGTAGAGGTGTTTATAGCATATAAGCAGTTTATTAAATTTCTGGTTGGAAATAAATGCTTTGGGTTGGTTTTCTAATTGGTAAATGTTCTGTACTTTTAGACTCGAGTGCTGTCTGAAGAAGTTATGATGCACACATCCCAAGTACACTCCTAAGTCAGTGCTGATCCATAGCCTGGTGATACACAGATTTGTGATCCCATCTAACTAAATCAGGCAGGTGGCTTTTCTTAAATAAGAGTTTAAGATATTTCTTCTCCAGCTGGGGGGAGGGGGGAAGGGCTGTCTTTTCTTTCCCTCTGAAAAAATAAAATTAAAAAAAGCTCAAAAAGCCTAATAATATGAAGAAGGAACATCCATTATCACATGTAAGTCAGTGGGAGAGAGTCTTCAGAACAGCCTGGTAGCTGAATTTTCACATTAATTTATTTTCCTATTCATGGAAATTCTACTTTCATCACCAAGTGAACTTGGTGCTAATTAATTAAATATGAACTATTGATTAATGTATGAAGAACAGTGAAAGCTGTGGCTACAGGACTGGTCTATTTTCAGAGACTTTTCTGTATTCTCACTAATATCAACTTAATATTTCATAGTTCAGGTCTGGATTAGCAGAAGTAAACAACTTCTCTGAGAGAGATGGGAGGTGGTCCCAGCAGTGCTTTTGCAGAACTTTCAACAGATCAAGGCTGGAATGGGGACCCTGTGGACCTTGTCCTGCCTCACCCATGGACAGTCCTGGATCAGTGGCTGGGGAGAGGTTTTCCTCAACCCAACAGGCATGGATCGCCAGGTGGATGTCTAGAGAATACTGCCTTTGACTTAAAGAAAAGTTGGATCTGATGTGTCACATCTTCTGCTTAGTCTTTTGGGGCAGAATTGGGATAGGTAAAGATGGGACAAGCAGCAGAAACAGGGAGCAGATGGATGCCAGTACAGCTGTGCCACCAGCTGCTGAGTGTCTCCTCTAGTCTTACTGCTTTCCCCTCCTCTGTTCCTCCTCCATCCTTTACTGCTCATTTCCACATTTTTTTTTTCTCAGATGGGGAGGTGGGATGGGAATGATCCTGATGGGTCCGTTCTAACTCAACATATTCTACAATTCTGTGAAATTTCATTCACCAGACCTTCTCTGTGCTGCTGACATCACCTAAATCCAGGCTTGCCCTGCTGACTTAAAGCTTAGTTGAACATGGAAACCAAGCTGATGGAAGGTGTCTGGGTGTGGCTGTGGCAGAGAGGCCTTCCACATGCATCTAGCAGGAAGACATTCAACTGTGACAGTTCCTAAAAATAGGGATCCTGGAAAGAAATTGTCTCCATTTTTACTTTGAACAGTGGATTTGTTTGAAAGGACTTTTGGGTATTACGAGTATGGATTAGTTGGGCACCACACCCATGGGAAATGTGACATTCTCATGACTGTTACTGTGGAACCAACAACTTGTGCTGCTTCTACAGCCTGAGCACTGAACATCACGACAAAATGGACCATAATAAAATAAGTTGTGGGAAAAGTCGTTTTGGTTTTTTTTTTTTATAAAGCAGAAATAAAGAAATACCTAACCGCCTTCAAAAGCTATTTTTTTAGTAGGTGTTGTGTTCCTGTAAGTTGAAGTTTTTTTCAAGAAAATTAAAGATATCATAGCAGAGTGTGGTATCAAGCAAAGCTAAATTATCCTGTGGCATGCCTGATTAACAGTATACCCTGACTTCTATCCTGGTGCATCCATATTTCTGCCAGCCTATTCCCAAGATGTTCAAAACACCAAAGAGATGTGATTCCATTGATGTCTAATGAAGTTGAACACAAAAAGGCTTTTCTTACAGAAGTTCTTTGAGTCTGAAGTGACAGACAGATGTCAAGGTGATGCAAAGTGTGAGATGAAAAATTGAAAGCAAACATTCTTTAAGACGTTTATGGGATGTGTTTTGGCCCAACTTTGAAAAATGCATGTCTTTTGTAGATGGGTTGGAGTGCTATCAATCACTCATGACACATGTTATTTGTGCATAATTATATGGTATTGACCCAATACACAATACTAAGGGTTCTCTGCATGCTTAGCATATTGTTTGATCACAGCCTCCACTGTCATGAAGACATAATGTACCAAATATAGTGTATTTCTGCTCCCCATGCAGATATGACTTACTGGTATCTCCACTACAATCTCTTAATTGCCCAAAATACCAATCCACAGGATCCATGTCAGGAAACAACAGCTTTTATTCAAAGAGGAAATACCTAGATTTGAGCAGGGATTTTTGAGGTAATACATGATGATGTTCTGCTGTTGGTGCTCAGCGTAGTGTGTCTTTGATGCATGAGCTTCCTACAGTCAGTCTTTCAGATCTTCATAAGCCTGGGAGATGAAGGGTAATTTCGGGGATGTGATGAACAGCAGAACATGGTCTGGTCAGCCTGGAGGGCCCTGCGGTGCTAATTAAGATCTCTAATGTCTTGGTGACCTTGGCTCTGCTTGCACAAAGCTGTGAAGGGACACAGGTGGGTCAGGGCAGGGAGGTTGGACTCTGACATGCTGAATAGCAGCTCATTAAAAAAGAGGCATTGGAAGAACTTGGAGGACGAAAAAGGATTTATAAGTAAGTTCCTGAATGAACTGAGGACACAGATCTGAGTCATGATGTCAAGGTAACCTGGAGGGTTTTATTATGCTTAAAAGAAGGAAAAATGAAATCTTGGCTAATCACTGCAGACACTGATGGTGGTGCCTGTTTTTCCAATAACGGTATTCTGTGTTTTACAGTAAAGCATTTATGCCTCTTTTCGGGGAAATCTCAATAGAAGTTGAACTTTTTATTTTGCAGAGTTTTCAGGGATAAAAATACAGACTTTTTTTCATTTGCTGGGAATGCTCTGTCTAACAAGTATCCTTTTCCATTTTTTATTATTTTTACAGTAACATTTATAAAAAAAGCAAATTAAAATATTTAAACACAACACTGAAAACATTTGTTCATGACTGCTGGCCAGATTCCAATTCATGTAATTAAATCTTGCAGTCTGTTACCTAAATACTTCCTGCAGTTCCTTCTCAGGGCAGTCTTTTCCCTTAGTTTCTGGCCTCAGCTAGTTTTGCTCTTGCTTGGCACTGCGGCACAGCTGCCACTTTGTATCACAAGGATGGCTGCGTTTCTTTGGGAAAACTGACTTTCATATATAAATAATTGTTAAAGTGCTTTGGAAACCTCCCTGGGGTGAAGAGCACCATTGAAAAATAATAAGCCTTTCAAATGCATTATTAATATTGATCCTGTTGTTGATCACATTCAAAATCAGGGACAGGGAGAAGGTGAGTCAGAGTCTGTGTTACACCCTGGGACTTGGGAAACCTGGGTGTGAGACCAAGCCCTACTCCAACCTTCTTTATGAGACTGGACAAGTCATTTATCCCATTGTGTCTCACCACCCCACGGACTTCCTTGTTCCATGGCTTATTTAATATGTATTTTTATGCATTTTAGAACAAGAGCCTTTTGTTATGGTGGGTGGCCCATTCTCTCTTTGTGCTTTTAAGGGTGGAAACCATGAAGACAGGATGGTGTGAGCAACCAGAGAATCCTGATATGTGGATTCAGGTTTAAGATACCCTTCTTGTCACTACCCTTTCCAAGCGAGTGTAGATATTTTTCTAAATTAGGAATGATGAAATATTTCTCACGTTGCACACAAAGGATCACCCAGCAGCCTTGTTTGTTCTGTGCTGAGTTTCTGCTGCACAATGTAGGCATTTAAGCTCTGTCCACTGCCAGCTTTTTTATCCTTCTTCGCCCCTTATCTACTCTTTTGTAACCTTGGAAAGCAATTTGTAACGCATGTGAATGTGCAGAAAATACTCAGTGCTGATTCCTATACAGTAGAGCAGTTACTTATAGCTGTCCTTTAGTTTGAGTGAAGTCCTTCACTTTATGCTCAGATTAACCAATGTTCCAACTGAATTTGATGTTATCTCTCTCTTATTGATGTGAATTATTTATAGCAGAACTGTTGAATCATCAAAACGCGATTCCTGAGACTATTATTTATGCTAAGATATTAATCCCATGTTCCTATTAAGATTTATCCCTCTGTTCCTCATTCTGGATTCCTGAATTAAATTTAATTATTCCATCTTTCTCTTTTGCAGTTGAAGTGCAGTTAAGTTTGTAAAATTGAAGTATTAGATTGTGGGTGACTGTGTTGAGGTCAAACACAAAATCTGTCTTCCCTGCTTTCCTGTAGGTGTGGATTTGAATTTGCATCACAACCAAAGGCAGCTTATGTGTACCACCAGCACTGAAGACAAAACCTCCTTTATAAGTGGGATATTTCTGGATGTGTGGATGCAATATTTAGATTGGTCCAGATAGAGACTGTTATATTCATTCTTTCAAAGTGGAATTTTTGGCTTTTATTGGGGGAGAGCCCAGGGTGATGCCACAGATGTAGCCCAGCAGTGTCACTTCTTTCTGAAGCATCTACTCATGCCATCTTTTTTCCCTTGCTGTCATCTTCCTCCTGCAGGATAAAACTTCAGGAGACAGGTGCAGGTGGCAGTTCTGTATCTCCAGCATACAGTTCCATGGTGTGTTTCCTTTCTCCCTTTGTTTTTTATCTTGCTTGGCACCAAGAAAAAATGTGCCACTGGGTTTAGTGGGCAGAAATCCACGTCCAACCTGGAGGTAGCATCTACGACCTATGTTGTCTCAGCTGTGGGAAAGAGTGTTTGAAGATCTCCCTGGGGCTGAAACATGGGCTAAGGATGTCCCAGGGAATTCCAGCAGCCAGGAGAAACTCTGTTGGATAAATGATTTTGAGCATTATGGAATCACTGCAAAGGCAGATGTCAAACTGGTTCTCTGTCTGGTAGCCTGGAGGATTTTGCAGCTGCAGGGTGAAATGTGGCTGCTTTTATTTTCCTAAGTTCCCTTCCCACAAGCAGAGGGCCAGCAGGAGTGAGGGCACGGGGCTGTGACTTCTTTCCCTCACTCCAGGAAGGAAGAGAGGTGAAACACCAATGAGAACTTCCTAACATAGCCAAATGAATCAGAGCTGTTTGAGGAGGTAATTTGCCTTCCCATGCTTTGCAGGCTGGACCAGGCAGCTCAGCACCACTGTGGATTGCTCCAGCCCAGAGCCCAGGCTGGCCCTTCTCTGTTCCCTGCTCCTGTGCCGTCCTCCTGCCTTTGCCCAGCTCCTTTGAAGTCACTCCTGCCCTCAGAGGGGCTTCAGGTTATGGCAGCACATTTCATTTTGTGCAGCTACAGCCACTCGCCACGAGCGCTCCTGCAGCTCATTTTAGGACCTTTTATAATAATTACTGTTTTCTTCCAGGCGTTTCTCCATCTTTGTATTCTAGTCAAACCCCCCATCTCCTGTGCTGTTAGTAATGATGTTATGGCAGAGAGATCCCCCCGGCTTTATTAGATTCAGATTTATATAGTGCTTCTGTCTTGAATAATTCAAAGCAAGACCCAAACCAGGGCTCCAGATGAAAGCTGCCCATAAATGTAGGGCAACCCAGGTGTAAAGTTTGCAGCCATGGTTCTGGTTAATCTATGGCCTTTATCTGTATGTCTGATAGAAAATTTTAAAAAAAATCTGATTTAAATGTTAACCAGCTCTCTTAAGGATTATTCCTTTAGTGTACACATATATTCATATACCAGGATTTGGAAATCCTTTTAGCTTTAGGTACCTACAAGTGGTTCCCCAGAAAGCACACATCCAAAGCAGGCATGTAGGGCCTTTTGTTTGTATATGAGTGTCCTCTAACCTCTGGTGTTTGCCTTTGATTTGTTCTGAGAACAGAACTTAACTCATCCTCCTCCGGGGTGACTGGGTTAAACAGCTTCTGATACCACTCGATGGAATAGCAATAGTGGCAGCCAATAAACTGCAGCCCATTTTAAATCATTCCTAATGATTTAAAGAAGGAAAAATGTCACCCAGAAGAACCATTTCTGCATTTTAAAAGAATTTCTACAATATTTTCCCATGACTGATGTGCTGGATGTTAAGCCCTCAATCATTGTTGTCTTTTCAGTGGTAAATGGCAGAGTTCTGCTACGTTTGTGTGTGAGCACAAGTATTCAGGGATGTCGTTTAGGGTTGCTGGAGTGGCAGATTCCCTGCCACTTTCAGAAAACACCGAAGTGTTCTTTTAAACAATTAGGCAGAATATGCAATCACATCTACTCTTTTTGAAGAACTTAACTTGACCATTTGAAGCACAATGCAGCACTGAGTTCAGATCAACTTCACTGTTCTCAGGGGCTTCCTTCAGTTACAAGTTTGGGTTTTCATTTGCCTTGATTGAGATCCAGGATACAGCTTGTTTGCATTGTCATATGCAAATAAGAATAATATTTAAAACATAGAGTACTTTACATATCCAAAAGACCGTGGAAACATTTGCAGTCATTCTCACAACACTCGTGTGGAGTAGGTAAATATCGTAGTTACTACTTTAAGGCAGTTTTACATGGGAGATAACAAGTCGTAGTGTTGCCGACGGGAAACAAGCATCAGACCTCCAAACCTGAGAGTGATGTGAAAGGACCTGACACACTGAACGTTGTTTATGTTTGTGTCTTAGTTTCAGAGCTTTCAGAGATGACTTTTTTAAGTTTTCTTGACAGTGAGGAATACTAAAAAACCCCTTTGCTTTTAATGAGCAGTGAAATGATGTCAAATCTTTCCTGAGGTTGGAGGCCCTCAAAAAGCTAACAGAATTCCACAAGACTTGCAGTCACAGGCTGGATTCTGCATCCCTGAAGTTGGCAGAAATGCTGTCATTGAATTGGGTAGGATTTGTGAAACACCCATGTCTCCTGACAAAATTTTAGGGCTGGTCATGGTACAAATGCCAGGTTTCATGATTTGCCATAGATTGTTAAAAGAATCCCATTAAAACCATGGGTGTACATTAAAATTTCTGAAAAAATGAAAGCAACAAGCAGTTATCATTCTGCTTGCCACAGGGGTATTTGCAAGCCTTTCTCTGGCCTCAGGCTGTTGCCTGCTCATTTATTTGTTGATCTGGGGGTCTGGGTGTGAGGAGGAACCACATCTCCAGTGGTTCTTTTTGTCTCTGTGACTTACAAACCTGGCGATGAAACCTTTGAATGTTACTGGGATTCACCTGCTGATTGAGTGGGAATTGCGTTTACGAATGTGCAGCACAGTGTGGTGTAGTGTTTGTGTCCCTGTGAAAAGGCATCTGGTGGCTGGAGTGGCAGCTCTTGAGCTCTCTGCTCTCTCAGCTCAAGCAGCTCTGTGCCTGTTTCCTCATTTGTATTGAAGGAAGGATAACCTTGTCCTAAAAAATCACACTGAAATTCTTAGCAAAGGATGGGAACTTTGACTGTGTCACCCCCGCATTCCTCTAACTGGATTTCCATTTCTACCAGGAAAGAAACAACAATTGGTCCATTTATGTGCTGTTGGGAAGTGAGGGACCACAGAAGGAAACCAGACATCCTGCAATCTTGTGGTCCTTAGGAGCTCTTTATTAAAAAGGGAGATACTTATCCATGATGTTGCCCTCCTGTATTTACAGGGATTTGAAAGCATGTATCTAGTCATTGGTACT
Source organism: Serilophus lunatus (assembly GCA_013399895.1). Classification (NCBI taxonomy): domain Eukaryota; kingdom Metazoa; phylum Chordata; class Aves; order Passeriformes; family Eurylaimidae; genus Serilophus; species Serilophus lunatus. The sequence goes on from VXBA01004031.1 coordinate 2,090,750, forward strand.
AATGAGCTTATCAGAGTCTTTAAAGTGTTTTCTAAATCAAGTAGACAGAGCTTACCCAGGCTGTCCTTGAGGCAGCTTTTTTTTTTCCCTTTTTGAAATAGATTATTATATTTCTCTCTCTAAGGTATTTACGTGATCTCCAACACAGAGCACTGATCTTCAGTACATCTCTAGGAATATAGATGGCACAGGAAGGAAATGACTGATTGGAAGAGTGGGGAATTGAGACCTACTCTGATATACTGAATCCTAAGCAAGTATCCGTCCTTCTGCAGTTATTACTGCCTCCTAATATTCGTGTGGCTGTATTCAGAGGAAGATGAACCTTCCCTGATATGCAACACTCTAAAAGTAATTTAAGCTTATGAAACAAAACAAGTATTCCATAATTATTAGGAGTTTATCATTTACTTTTTATAATTCTACCCATCATAGGGAAGGATTTCAGCAGCTCTGCAGAATTGCAGCAATTTGAAGGATGCCACGCTCATAATACCAGTTTTAGCAGACTTAATGTTTTGCTTCTCTAATTCCTGTGATTCTGTAAATGCAAGGTGCACATTTCTACTGATTTTGTTCATCAGTGAAATAAATAAATGAAAAAATAGCCTTATTTCTCAAGGACTTTCAGCTCCATTTACAGCAGAGGATGTAATTATGCCCATATCATTGATCAGGGGACTCCTCCCATCACTCCAGTCTGTATAGCATCAGGATTTAGCGTTTAAACTATATTTAAGTAACTGATGTATTAGACAAAGGAAATCATGCAGTAAGTGGATTGCCATCTACTTTTAGCTCAGCATGCTTGTTGAATATGGGCCAAACTTACTCGTTTCCTGGCGTTTCCTTTATTGTAGCCTGAGGAGCAGCGAATATCTGTGTGCAATTGGAGGTTTCTAGCATTTCACTTCACTGAATTCTCTGTTCCCTGTTGTCTCATACAGACTGTCAACCATTTGTATTTCTGGGTTGGAACTAATCAGACCCATCTGGTCTTGCTGACAGTGTGAGCCAGGAGAATAGAGCTCTGTATCATGATACAGGATCCTGGAACTTGGAGCATGGAGGAATTTATTGCCTCACCTAGTCCTGGTTTTTAATAAACTCAATAGTGCCATAACACTGCTTATTTTCTCCTTTGTTTTTTTTTTTTGTATTTTTTTTAATCAAAGAAAGCAATTGTCTGTCAGAGCACAAATGTATAAATGTTAAGCAATCCATGGATTAAAACATTTCCTTGTTGCTTAACCTGTAAGTGGTTCTTTGCATCCATACTGGATGGAGAATTTTGTGCCAGGATGAGATTTTCAGCTACAGAATGAATTAGAAACCAGACAAAGAATAATGGTTGTCTTTTAAGTGTTTCTTAATATAAGCTTGTAAATGAAGGTGGGTAGTGTAGGAGCTCCTGCTGTCTAGTCTGCATTGGAAAGAGCATCTAGGCAGCTTCTAAGTTGCTAAAAGAATGCCAAATCAAAGGCAATGTGAGGCACTAATGCTGCATATTGTATGAAGTGTGCATACCTGTGAGTATTTGAATTACATCTCCATTTTACGTTAGGGAGAGATTTCAAGGCAAATCAAAGTTTGTATTGATTTTGGGACCAGGGGAGGGGTTGTGGAGGATTATCTGAATAATTCTATTATTCACCTTTCTGTTGGAAAATTAAAGTGGATAGTGCAAAGAGCACTACTGAGAGAGATAAATGAGCTGCTTCACTTCAGAATGAACTCTCATCTCGGAAAACTGTTGATATTATGTGCCTAAATTCCTTATGTACTTAGTAGAGTTATCTGCATAAAATATCCTTTAAATTCAAGAATGTCTTCCATCAGCCCTGTAATGATATCAGAGGATGATTGTACTCCCATTTTACTTCGGTGGATGTACACAAATACTCCTATTCTATAAGATTATTAAATTGCAAAGGGCATATTTTGTGATTATTTAGGACTGATTCCATTTCAGCAGTTCCAAACCTTGTAACCTTGTTCAGAGCAGTAAAATAAACCTGTAAGATGAAGAAAGACATTGTTGTCCTTTAAGCAAACATACTGAACAAGGGATTCTGTAATTGAACTTCTACCAGCACCTTTGCCAATGTGGTATCAAGGATACAGAATTTGATAGAGGCAGTTACATGCCTTCTCACAAATCAAGAGGTAGAAACACTGTGCTGGAGGACATAGAGATTGTACCTAAAATGTGGGAGCCAGATCACAGCTTTCCAGGATCCACAGGTGCATTTGTGTCCCTACTCCATCATGGCCCTGCCAGGTAATTTAGAAGTAGTTTTAGTACCAATGGGTTTAGTTGGGCAGTGTGAGTACTTTTTACTGGTAAGTTTGAGAAAAGACAAAGTCAGAAAGTCCAAAATCTCAGCCACTGTCAGAAAGAAAATCTAAGCACAGAGAAGAAGGAAAGGAGAGAACTAAACAGAACCCCCGTGGTATCATACTGCACCATAAAATTCAAAGGCAGAAAGGATAAATGAGCGAGAGTGGGGTTTGCTAATCTGGTGTGGAAATCAGAAGCAAGAGCACCAGGCAGAGCTACAAAACTGCCTTACAAGGAATATCTCAGCCTCTCTGCTCCTACCCCAAAATCTGTTAGGGAATGTGAAGAATATTTGTTCCTGCAGTAGGAAGGGGTGAAAAGAAGGTGTTATATGGGTGAGCAACAGCACTGGTGGAAACAGGGTGCTGAAGGAAGAACTGAGGTTTTTGCGGAAGCTTTTTGGCAAGAATATATCTCTAAAGATTTTTTGTGGATGCAAATATCCCATTTTCCTCATCCTAGAGAGGAAAAGGTATTGGGAATAAAACTTCAAATTACTCTTGAGCCATCTAACAGGGTTTTCACTCTGTTTCTTGAGTCTTGTCTTGAATAAGCTCCTGTTCGAGTCAATAGAAATTTGCTTTAGTCCTCACAGTATAAAAACCGAGTAAGCACTTTGAGATTTGCCCCATTGATTTTGCCAAGTTTTGGTTGAGTGAGAACTTAATAAAGATTTTGGATTGTGAAGATAAAGAACTGACTTTTGACATCCTGATTCAATTTCTAGCCAGTCATTTTAGAGATTAACTCCCATTGAGTTCAGCAGGAGCGTGTCGGTGCAAGGGCTGAGTCAGGATCCAGCCCTCAGTCCACTGCCAGGAGTCAATGTGTGCCTCCTTTAACCTGCCCATCGATCCACGAGTTCAAAACTTCAGGGAAGAAACAGCCACAGTTTCTGTGATGAGTTTGGTCACAGAACAGGGGTTATGCTGGCTCCAGGAAGTTAAAAGGAGTCCAAGCAGAGGGAGGGATGGGGAGGATGTTTGGCCTTTAGAGGTGAAGGAGGATTTTATGAGCCATAGGGCAACCTGTGTGTATCGGCAGAGGAGAGCAGTGAAGTAGTCCCTGCAGTTACTGGCGTGGTGTTGGATTAAATCACGACATGCAGAAGGAAAAGGACTGTATGGGGTTTGTGTTGGTGGTGAGCAAAAAGCACCAGGAAGGTGAGTTGAGTTCCTTGAAATGGTGAGGAGCGTTTACTGCACACAACTGCACCGTCAGCTGCCAAAATGGGTCCACATTTGGAGACCAAGGGGCTGAGAATATTTCATGTCTCTATAAGCCAAGCTTAGCATTGCAATTTCAAAGGGATTCAGGAGCCCAATGCTCCTGTCAGAGGCAGGGGGGGGTCCCTGCAGTAAGGGGCATTGGTACCTGTGAATTGCACATGGGGCACTTGGCTGCTGGGGCTCTCCTGCCTCAGAGATGCCATCTCTGAACTGGACAGAGGTGCTGAGCCCTCCACAGCAATGCAGTCGGCTCCACACTGCACAATAATGTCACTCTGGAAGTCCCAGTCAGCCTTCTCCAGGGCAGAGGAGAAGCCACTCCTGCTGTAAATGCCCCTTCTTCCTTCGGTGGCAGAAATCAGATGGCTTTCCTGTGCTTTCCTGAGTTGCTGTCATCATTATTCTTGCTTTTCTATTATTTTCTTTCATGTCTTTTTTAAATCACTTATGTCTACCCATTTGAGCATATTCTTGATGTATCCAGGATATATCCTGTAAGATTCTCATCCTGAGTTTGGTGGGAGATTATGCAGTGGATGTAGAAGTTCTCATGTATAGAAAATACATTTGGGAAGAGTGGAACAGCTCTGATTCTGAGGGGAGTACAATTTTTTTCAAAGCAAGTTTGCCTGACTTTTGGTAGAGATTAATAAACTAGCAAGATTTTGTTTAGAAACAGGAATTTTCTTTTTTTGGGTTACATAAGCACAACACAGTTGCTTAAACATTTTCAATCAATTTTCCTTGCACTCTTAGAATTCAAAAACCACAAAATGGATTTCTTTCAAGTTTCTTGTATGCCAAGGTTCAGCCCAGAGGGATTTTTTTATGGCTTAGAATGGGGTTTTGTAATGAAAAGCTTGACAGATCCTTTACTATACTGTCACTAGGTACAATATTCTAATATATAGTGCGAGAGTAACTTGTATTTTAATAAAGTATCTTGAACAGAATAAAGAGAGCATTTTAAAAGTATTAGTTGAAATCTATGTTAGTTTGGTTTGACCCAGTGTTAAGAGAATACACTTTCTTTAGTTTCCATGGTTAAGAAAGAGCATAAGCAGCCAAACTGTGATATAGAGAGCCTTTCAAATGGTTAAACATTTCTGTGCTTTGTTCCTTACAAAAGTTGATTCCTTTTGAAAACACAGCTACTCTGTCAGCTTCTCAGAATTATAAAAATGTGCTGAATTTCTTTGTGTAACATATTCCTTCTTCCCAATTTCTTGTTAAAAAAAAAAAAGAACAAAGGGCATCATGGCCTTTCCTTCTGTCCATTCCAAACCCTGGCAGTCATTTGCTCCCTGCCCCTCAATACATGTGGTTCTGGAGCATGGCCACTCACAGACAGGGTATAAGGGGCACATTGTGCCCCTCACTGACACAAGCCATGGGCTGGCACAGCAGACTGGAGTCCCACTGGCACAGGAGTAATTCCCAGCTTGAAAAACTATGGAAGCTAATTTGCTCAACTTCTGCTTTTGCTTGTTTTCCTCTGCAGACGTGTAATGGCAGCTTTTCATGTGTGTTGGAAGCAATTAAAATTGTTTATTATTACAAAGTTTATATATATATGTATGGATTGGCACACTGGCATGTATGCATATATCAACATATGCATATTTATTTATGTACTATGTATTATTATATATCTAAAGTATCTCATACTGGCCATTGGCAAATTAAGATGTCATTCATTGCAGGAACTTCGATCTGAGCCAATGTGTTAAATCTTACAGGACGTAAAGCTGGGTAAGATTTGTGAGAGCCCTGATTACTTAGGTAGGAAAGATGGCCAGAGTTGGATTAGTGCAGACTATAAACCTTTGTTCTTTAGAGCAAGCTCTAATTAAGGAGGTAATGAGCAACATTCTTATGCTGCTAATACCGTGTACAGGTGACTGCTGGGAGGTTGTTGGATGGACTGAAACTGAGAAGGAGGTTCTAGACCATTTGCCTCATCCCAAATGGCCATTTCTCTCTTAAAATTCACATATTGCACTCAAATATAAACTACATTAGCATGTCTGTAGAACAGCTTCATACAGAGTTATTTCGTCTTTACCCAAACCTAGTCCGGACTCAGAAGAGGAGCTTGGGTTCAAAGCACTGTTCACCCTGTCCTTTGTGTCACAGATGTGTTACAGCCACAGGCACCAAAGTGGTTACACGTGCACTGAATTGATCTTCACGTTTTTATGAGGTGCTGTAAAAAGCAGGGCTCTTTTTCCTTGTTTCTGCTAGGATAGTTGTATACCATGGGTGTCTGATCCCTGTTGCACATCCACATTGACTTTGAAAGTGGAAGCTATATTATGTAATCTTGGCTTGAAGGAAAATATTAGCTAATTTAACCAGATATAATCTACTCCCAAATGTCTACACTACTCACCATTGAAGCAGTGCTTTTAAAAGCTTTCTTAAAATAAGCACAAATTTAAAATTGTATGTTTAGCTCACAGGGAAATAACTAGTATTTAACTGGAACATTGTTTTTCCTGTTCCATGCACTGCTGATTTACTGAAGCTGGACAAAGTAATTCCCATCAGCATTGATTGAGAATGTCCAGGTTTTGCCTTTCAATTAATTATGAAACAATCTGTTGTCAGCATTCCCAACAGATAGTGAGACTTTGCTATTCAGAGTTAATGTGGATGAATGTGGATGTACTGAGGCACTGGGAAGAAAGGCTGTAATGAAATTCAGACTGAGCTGGAGAAAAAGGGCAGAGAGGAGAAGAAAAGAATGAGCACATTGAGATCCTGGACAAACAGAGAGGGGCTGATGAATCGTTCAGTTCCAGGATGGCTGCTCAGCTCAGAGGGACTTGGCATGAGGAGCCAATAACACAGCATCTCTCAATGAGGAAAGTCCATCTGGGCCCCATAAATGAGCTGGGCTGGGGAGAACGGGTGGTGGAGGGGGAAAATTGAGAGCTGCTTTCCTGAGCTGTCACCAGGACACTGGTGTGTTCACACATTCTTCCCCTGCAGATGCTCATCTGCGGTGAGGGCGTAGCAGCAGCAAAAACTTTCAAACCAGGTACTGTTTGTGTAGCTCCAGCTCTTGTTAATGTTTCCAACTATTCCCTCAGGACTGGGGGGGAATGTTCCACGATTGCAGGTGTGTGGAAAGATCCATTGATGCCGATCTGCTCAAGTGTGTAAGATCCAGAACGGGGTTGTGTTTTACGTGGGTGCCCTTGTCCCCACGGCATGCACACGAGTGTGTTCCTCCTTGTCTGAGTTACACAGTGTGTGGACACGTGTAGTGTTCATCCAGCTCTCTAGAGGGATTCAGTTCCCTAAGGATGCAGGCAGGAGTCCAGTGGGATTTGCTAAATGCCTAAACCAGTTGGCTGTTAGCACCCAGTGAAATGAGTCTGATCGGGTATATAATTCACTCATTTTAAGGCACTGGGATGAATCTTTGGACTATCAAAATGGTCTTTGAAAACCAGACCCACCAAAAAAAACCCATCTAATATATAGCTATAGGAAATTTCCAAGATTTAGCCTGTGACACAGATAGCATGAGTCTGCTTTTTGATATTTTTTCCCCAGTAACTTTAGAAGGCATTTTTTGTCTGTATTTTCAATGCCACAGGGGTGTGCCTGCTGAGAAATTAGCAGAAAGCCATGCAGTCCATCCATCACTGTTGGTGTGGTTGTTGGTTTTTTTGTTCTCACATCAAATAGTCAAACCCATAATTAAGACTAATCTTTTAAATGCCTTTGTAGAAAAGGAACACAGCAGGCACGGAATGGACTTTTTTATTAAAATTAACAAAAATTATATTTGTACATAACATGTAACTGCTGAACATAGACTTAATAATTAAAACTACTTCTGCAAGCCTGTTCTTATGGATGTCGAGTAAACAAAATTGCTACTGCTGGTAGATTGATATTTCTGTTCACAGTTAAAATTTAAAATTTAGGATAAACAGTTCTTCCATTTTAGGCTGTGGAATTCACTGGAATATGTCCAGCCTGTTAACAGCAACAAAAATAATTACGAATCACCAGCAGTTGTCAAGAACTGTATATTCATAGTTAGATCTCACCAGAAGAAATTCTCTTCTCAAGTAGAAGATACTACTCAAACCCTAAGGTGCATTACCAGTGTTACTGTTTATAGTGACCATGTTTTGGGACTGTGCTTGTCTGCTGTCCTGGATCTAACTAGTGACCTGTGCTGAATGAATCAGAGCACATGCCAGTGCATTTTATAACCGTGAAAATGATGCTATTTAGAGCTACCAAGGGAATGATGCTATAAATAAGCATCGATTTGGGGGTTTTAGCCTCTCCAATTCTGTGTTTAACAGTCCAAGTTTTCATAACCAATGAAACTGCTTTGGATTCTTATTGATAGTCATCATTCCAGATTGTGTTTTAATATTGTGGAAGAATTAAAAAATATTTTTATCCCTCTTTTGTCTGTAGCTTTACTTAAAAATCAACTGCAGATTTTAATCTCCTTAAGAATACATAAATGTTCAAAAGAGGGATTGGGTGATTTCTCTCTTGGGTGGTACAAGTTGATTATCTTCCTGATTGCCATTTCTCCCTGTTAAATGGTTTTAGTGACTACCTAGGAGCTGGAATGTCCCAGATGTAGCTTCTTAGCAGATGATGAATGCCTTTTATAACATGCCCTTGGTAGGGGCTTAGACAGTCTGGAAGGATTCACAATAATACCTCAAGATTACTCTGAGCACACACACACAATGGCACACCAGCTGATGTTTATTCATCTTTCATGAAGCTTGTGTAGGCAAGGAGAGCAAGATTGCCTTCTGGTTCAGTGGGGTCATTCGGCATCAAACGCGACCCAGACCTCTGAGTGTGTAACGTTAAGGCCATGCTGCTCTGATGTGCAAAGATCACATTTTTAGCTGGCACTGTCCCCAGTTATGTGTCATTTTTCTTTTTTTCCCTTCACTGTCTCTTTTTTTTTTTTTTCTGTCTTTTTTCCCCTTCTGTATCTTCCAAGACAATGCTCTTTAAAATGAGCTTTATTGGTGAATGGAAAGGATAACATTCACAGAAGGTCAGCTTGAGGAGGAACAATTGCTCTAAGCAAACCCGGAGTCATGGAATGGTTTACACTGGAAGGGACATTAAAGCTCATCTCATTCCACTCCTTGCCTCGAGCAGGGATACCTTCCACTATCCCAGGTTGCACCAAGCCCTGTCCAACCTGGTCTTGGACATTTCTAGGGATGGGGGAGCCCCATCTTCTCTGGGAAACTTGTGCCAGGGCCTCACCACCCTCACAGGTAAGAATTTCTTCCTAATATTTGATCTAAACCCACATTCCAAAGCCCCTTGTCCTGTCATTACCTGCTCTTGTCAAAAATTCCTCTCCAGCTCTCTCATAGGCCTGCCCATATATCAGAATTTCCCTGAAAGGATGAAGAGGAGAATAAAGAAAGAATATGGCAAATAATTGCAGGTATGTTAATTAAATTACACTGCATCCTGTCCGGGTTGGACCACTGTGCACAGGCATGTTGGAGATCAAGCCTCAAGAATTCTGTGGAGACCCTAAGGGCTAATTGCTTCAGTCTGGCTATGGATTATGGGCAGATCCAGCTGTGAGGACATCTCACCACATTTTTCCTCACCATTTACAGTAGAGCACCCTTTTTTTTCCTAGGATAAAGCTGTGGAGTTAGTGAAGTTACTATTATTACTGCTTTACAACTCTTGTCATCTCTTGCTAAGAATAAATAGGTGAAATGGAACTTTTTGCTTGAATGTCTCTTTTATCTTCCTGAGGTGAATACCTGCCACGGTGTTCCCTTGTTCTATAGTATTGTCTGGGAAGCTTTTCCTTTCTTCTATATTCTTGATATTTTCTCTTCTAAAAAAAAAATGGAGCAAAATGCAAGCAAACAAAAAAGAAAGCATCTCAGAACCTGACCTCCTTCCCCTCCCAACACATTGAAAGGTTTTAATGAAAATAACTTTTGGCAGCTGTGTTTGAGTGACCAATGTGGAATGGGATGTGACACTGGTGCATAAACAAAACGTATAAATGTATTCAGGACGCAATACTACAGCTGGAATAAAAGATTCAGATGCCTCTTCTTTTTGACACATCGCGTTGTAAGGTCACAGACCGAGCTGGAGATGCAACTTGAGGAATGGAAATGTCTAGGTTGATGTAAACTGGTTTTAACCCCCTCAGTATTTCAAGATAAATAGCATTGACTTGGAGAAGGCACATTCTCACTTTTACATTCAGCCTCTCTGCTTCCTGTAGAGGATTCTAAATCTTAGGGGCCTGAGCCAGCCACAAATTAGGGTATAATGGGGATATCAGTAAGGTTGTTTCATGGTGTTATCTCTTAAAATTAAAGGAACTCTTAGCATGTTGCCAGCAGTTTCCCTTTTTTGTTTTTTTTTTGTTCTTACCAGCTTTTCATTGTATTCACTTTAAAATTCTTCAATGAAGATTGGCATGGTAAGATCAAAATCAGTGCTGTGTAAAAAGCAAATTTTTACAGTTCAGTCCTTTTTTTTTTCTTGTACCTGGTAAGAAAAGATGTCATTAAGGAGGACCGGCGATTTTCACCTCAAATGAAGTGTCAGATCTAATATTTCATATGAGTCTCTGTGTCTTTGTTAAGGTCTCATTATCTCGTGAACATGTGGACCAAGTCCAAAAGAATTACATCTGTAATATTTGTCTATCAGTCTTATGTCCTTTTTTGCTTCTGACAGAGCTGAGACAGGGAGGGTTTGTTAGTGCAGGGATTACTTCATTAGTTTGATTCGGCATGTCTTGGATTCACAGTGCTTTCAAGAGACATCAGGAAAAAAATTCAGAATGTGTTATGAGGATGCCCACAGAGCAAATAACATGGGCAAATTACCTCACTGCTAAAGGGAAAATAAAAATCACATATCTACTGCAGACAATATGACAAAATAGAGCAGCATGCAGGGGGAAATCTCCTGTAAATACTGCACATTCATATTCATGTGTTTTACATTAAAGCAGTAGAACTCTTATAAAACTGCACTTATTAAAATAAAGCATTCCTAAGAAACAGAACAAATAGCTAAGTGCTGGGGAAGCAAACTGAAGCCTCTAAAGTACTGTTTCCTAAAAAAAATCTTCTTATGTAACTTAGAATGGCTTTTAATTATCTGCATAGCTCCAGCAAGCAGAGCAGTGGTGAACTTGGGAATGCGTGGCATCATTTAGGTTTGAAGTGTATTCATTTGGCAGCAACAGTGGTTTAAGAGAGGGAACCTTTGTGAGTTCTACTACATGGAATTAATTTGGAAATTCTCTCATGCACTGGTAGCTGTTTTGAAAATGTATCCATATGGATTAGCATTGGGATATTGGCTTGGATGGAGCAGCTTCCAAAATCAGTTGTGAGTGTATTTTGAAAGGAATTGATGAAATCGTCATTTCTGGAAGGATGGATTTGGGTGTCCATAGCTCAGAGAAACACACAGCAAGTTGGGAGTTTGAGAAATGCTGTCCTGTAATGATAAGACTGCAATATTTTATTATGGATCTGACAAATTCAGAGCGTAATGAGGTTTATAGAGATGTTACTGTTGACTTCAGCAGCAGCAAGATTGGGTCTTCAGAAGTTTCTGCAGGAATAATCTCTATGGATAGCTCATTTACAAACATGAGTGGATCGTTTAGACTCATGGGATATGTTAATTATTCACATATAAGTAATTAATATTCAAGCATGAGGGAATTTATTCCTCTTACTTATTTGCCTTATAGGACCTGACCTTTCTTCTATCCAATAGACCCCCTTCCCACATATTCTGGCAAAAGTTGCACATGGGTGGAGTGGGCTAGAGGGATTCATCTAGGGAAAGGGGGAAGGGAAGGATTTTTGACAGGCTGTAACTTGTCCACTTAGAGTAATTATACATGTTAGTTCCTGCCTAAAGAGTTGCATTTGATGAGTTGGGGTGCAAGTTGGAAATAGGCCTTTTTAATTATATGTGAGTAAATATGGTTAAACACATTCCTTTGGTTATTTTGTCATTGAAATAAACTCCAAGCCAAAGTAGGGCATCATTATCTATAGCAAGGTTGCCTTCTCCAATTGCAGGCACTGAGCATTCATGTAGTAGAAGGCATTTATTTAAATATTCAATTAAAATTAGGCATCACCGTACTGTAAATAATGTTTAAATTGACAGAAAATGGAAAGTGTTTAGCTACATGCAAATTAAGAAGGATGGTTTTGGGGGCAAAAATTTCATTCAAGGCCTTGCTTTAGGAAGGAGAATTTTTATATATATCCTCTAAGTGACAAAATCTCAGGAGGAAGAACATCAGGCACCCCAACTGCTGGTGTTTTTGAAAAGCTCTCTGAAGACTTGAATTCTTCAAATTAAGATGTTAAAATACTCGTTAGTATAGGGATTATTTAAGTGAGAGCCAGCGTGTATACACGTACTGTAATTAGGGGTTTTATTTGATCTTTATATATTTGATGAAAGTAATGCGAGGAAAAGAGTCCTTTCGAAAAAACACTCCACTTGTGCCGTGGTTGTTCCCCTGATGGTGCTTACGGGGCTTTTTGGAAACCCCTGCTGCTGCTGGGGGCAGAGATGGCCATTGTTGGGATCTTACAGACCCACTTGTGCTTGTGAGGGGGCTGATGGCAATAGTCCTCCCCGCATTCCCACTGGGATCCCCCTTTCTTCCTCTCTCTCACCAGGGAGATGGAAAGAAGCAGTAATTCCTTTGCAGCAGAGTCCCCAGTGTCGATGTGATGGGGCGGGTGCCACCCACCCGGGGGTGGATGTCTCTCATTTGCTTTTCTAGACCAAATATTCCTAGGAGAAAATCTGATGGAATGACTTACGGCTTTGCTGTTCATGCTGGGAAAGGCTGTTCCACTAAAGCAAGAGACTGCTCTGGATTTTTACTTCTGTCTTCTATGCTTTGGTTCTCTGTAAAATCCTTCTGATAAGGTGCCATTCTGCTCTTATTTTTATTTTTTTTTGTCTTTATATAAGGAGAGAAACAAAAAGTCAGTGTTTACCCAGGCTCAGAGTGTTTACCTGTGCCTCAACACTGCCTCCACATGTGCTGAAAACTGTGTATCTGCAAACCCTCACTTTGCAGGTGTAAGAAGAAAAACAATCTGCTAACATTTTGACATTTTTGGGAATCCTTTAAATAGCCTCACACCTACATGCCCCAGAATTGTCTCCTGGATTAGCATGGCACACAGTTTCTGCAGCTTCGTGTGTTTATTTTGGAGTTCCTCCACAGGTTGGCATTTTTGGATGTGGGACCACAGGTGCAGATGTGCCCACACTGATGCTGAGGAGAAAAAAAATCCATCCCTTCTGCAGAAAAGTATTTCATTTCCTCCAGACCACATTTGAATTTAATAAAAAATACAAATGGGACTTTGCACTTCTGGAAGCCAGTACATAACACCCACTTGGCTTTTTGTTACAGTGAGTGAAACATGAGCAAAATCACATTTCTCGAGGTGCAAAAGAACCTGTGACATCCTGACACCCACATACCAGGAGAAAAAAAAAAAATTAGACTAGATTTATAATTTTACCCTCCTAAAAATAAAAAAAAAAAAAGGAAAGAAAGAAAGAAAAACAACTCCATCATCCTTCCTTCCAGTGTATTTTGTAGCTTTATAGTCAGTGTAATTGGGAGATAAGTTTATCTTTTGTACTGTTTGGTGGCAACATCCCATTGGCATAAGTGGTATGAAAATGTGGTCCTTGGTTTAGGTCATTCGCATTTCCACAAGTGGTATGTGGGAAGAATGTGCTTTATAGTACAATGCTCACAGATTCTCTATGCAGATTTTATGTTGTCATTCTTGCAGGCACATCTTTTGTTCTGTAGCACACAGTGGAATGGGAGATACAATTTAATGTGAATTACCTATAAATCATATGTGATGCTACTAAGTAGCTCTTTGCAGCACCTAGGATGCATTTTCTCTCACTGACAAAATGAATGTGTCTTCTCTGAAATTAAAAAAAAAAAGATTAAAAATCTGATGCAGTGAAATATAGATAAATTTCAAGGTGAAAAAATAGATTAAAGAATGTATTTGTAAATGTTTCTTTCTTCCTCCCTGTGTTTATATACATATGTGCTTCTGATGTTAATTTGATGTAATTAGTGAAAAGGCATCTCGGTGTCTTTTAAAATATGGGTCCAAATCCCCTTAAATCAAGAAGACCCATTTGCAAACATCACTTAACTGCTATCTGACTAACATCAGGCACTCAGTGCAGGGCTTTGCCAAAAGGACTGTTGCCCATGAATATACAGGAGCTGATTGCTCAGTGTACATGGCAGTGCATGCACGAAAGGATTGCATGCATTAAAACTGAAACAATAGTTACCTAAGAAAAAGGCAGGTTGTTCTTCCATTAAAGCATACGGTGAACTTGTAAATTCTGAAAAGCTGGGTGAAAGAATGGACTATAATATAATCAGATTTGTCATCTTGTCCCCACTGCAGTGTAAGAGAATTACTGGAGCTGAAAGTGTTCTTGTCGTAGGTACAAGCGGCTGCAAAGCGGCTGCTCCCCCTGGGCTGTCCCTTGGACACAGCCCGAGCTGCAGCTCCATCATGGACCCACCCAGTGCAAGAGGAGCTGGGGATGTTGTCCTGGGGGGTAGGACATGGATGTGGGGACTCCCCAGCGCAACAGAGCTGTGAGTGCTCTGCCCAGATGGGTGAAAGGCAAAGCCGGTCTCCCGAAATCTTTACTGATGTGTGTTGTGTGAGGTCACATGTAACACACCAATGTGGCCACCATGTGTGGCCTTGGGAAGTCAAGGGTTCAAGGAGGTCTATGTGAAGATCAAATTCAGCAGCCTCAGGGCATGGCGTGGCCCTGGGTCTGTGGCCATAGTGAAGAGCCCTGTTAGGATTTGGCACACCTGGCCAGGACAGGAGTTCACAACCCAGCTCTTGCACATCAGTTTAATGTGCTGCTGCCCCTGCACTTGGTGCTGCTGCCGTGGGTGCAGCACTTCCACATGTCCAGATGTTTCCTGAGACTGCCAAAACGGTGCTGACAAAGGGAGACAACAAAATGGAGATTTTCGAGTCATTACCCCTCAAATCTGAAACAAATTTCATGGACCAAGGAAAAGCCTTCAGGGCATTTTCTGAGTTTCCGAGGCTCAGTGCAAAAAATACAGTGTTATGAACTCAAAAAAAGGTCACAATGATATTTTATAATGGCAAGTGTTAGTCTAAATGCGAGGCTTGGAGCCACTGCTCCCCATAAATAATACATAGAAATAGAGGGTGATCCAAGAGATCTGTCTTAATCCTGCTGACATGCAGCAGTATCATTTTAAAGGAAAAAAATACATGCAGAAATTAGAGAAAATGTTGAATACCTTTGCAAGCTGCTTTTGAGAAACTGTGTGTCTTTATACAAAGATGGGAATGACAGCTCATAGTACATTAAAGTGAATAGAGCTCCCAAGTCATTCAGCAGTTGCAGAAATTCACTTAATCTCAGTTTGATACAAGGCAATTTTGTTCTCCCACCAGAATGATTGTCTGGGTTTGTATGTGTGCTCTTGCTCTCTCTGCTTCCCTCCCCAGCTTGGGTGGAAACATACAAGATTCTAGGAAACATTGTGGTTGATTTTGACTTGTAATATTTAAATGTATGCATTTTAAACATGTTTCAAAAATAATACAAATAGACAGTTATGAAAGGCTCTAACCAAAAGAAGGAAGAAAATGAAGACACTGTCTTGGTTCCTTAACTTGATTTTATTAAGTCCCTGATAGAATCATAAAAAGGTTTGGGTCATAAGGGACCTTAAAGATCATATAGTCCCAACACCCTGCCATGGGCAGGGACACCTTCCAATAGAGCAGGATGCTCAAAACTCCATCCAACCTGGTCTTTTATCAGTTATTGTTGATAAAAGTTGTTGATAGAAACATAGCAAGGGATAACACGTGGTTAGTGGATGAAGTAAGTATTCAAAATGTTTGTGAAACCTGACAGCCTGAAATATCTTTTGCTTCTGGCTGTAGGGCCAGGAAAACTACTGTGAAGAATGGACATTTTGCAGCTTCTTCATAATTTTTTCAACGCCAGTAAGAGATGTGGAACCTCATGAGATGCTGTTGTAGGCAGACACACTTCCTGCTTTTCAAATTCTGCTTAATCTTGAATGTAAAATCTTTGGCTGTCCTATTTGCATTTGCAGAAAGCCAGCTGGAATAAATTCAACTCCGTTACAATACAAACTTGCAGGCAAGGCTCCTCTCTGATAACGTTCTTGCTGCACTTCTCTAAATAAAAACTTGGCAAGCCATAAAGTTGGAAGGGGGCTAAACCTGAATTTAGGATTTAGCTGTAGAGCAAGGGAGCTTGGGGCCTGGTATGTTAAATGGCTTTGGGTAGCGAGCTGCCCTCTGTAATTACACCTGCTCCAGGTTTTTCGCTGAGGTTTGTGTCTGTTGGGTGTCCAGGTGTGTGGTTTTGCCCACTGGACCCACACCAGCAAATGGCAGGTTAGAGATACTGAAACAGGTGCAAGTACAAAGCACGCGATGACTAATTTGTAGGATGCCCCTATAATTTCATGCATATTAAGCCAGTTATGCAAAACAGTTCCAGTACAGCCTTTACATTTGGAAGCACAGATTTTGCACATTCAAGTCGATCCCTGAAAATGAAGCTCATAGCTGTTTGCACCAATTAGCATTTGAATACCAACCTACCCAGTTTTGGGGCAGAAAGGGAACTATCCCATGGGATTAGTCATAAAAGTAATTCTAGGTGTTTATTTTTAAAACTCCAGTGTCAGTAAGTTATTTCTGAAACAAAGTATTTCTATTTTAGAGGTTAACAAAACTGCATTCACGTTCCGTTGCACAATTTTCAGCATCCTGCAGAATTCATTTGCCAATTGCTTTTAAACATCAGCAACTCTGTTATCCATCCCAACATCAGAGGAATTTGGAAGAGAGCTCCATGCAGAATTGATCTGATCCAGCAACATCAGGATTGTGGGGGTTTTTTGGAGGGGGTGGTTTTCAGGTGGAAGTAGCCCAGTATGTTCCCAAATCATAATTTTATGGGGTTTTTTGACCAGATCAAGGAGAGCTTGCCAGTTTTTACAGAAAGAATAAGAATTTTCACAAAAGTCCTGTAGATTTCCAAACTGTTCATAAATTTATTGACAGTTGGCAGCCCTGCTGTGTGTGCTGTACTGTTATATATCTGCATTCTTCACATCTGCTTTGTCGGGGTATGAGACAGCGAGTCAGAAGTAGCTTAAGGAGGCTTAGCAGTGTCTGTAAATAAAATGGGGGGAAAAAGCTTAATTTTTTCCATTCCTCAAAGATTTTCCATTTTTTAATGTGAAAGGATTTTAATGAAATCCTTGAGTCTAAGAGCAGCAAGTGCAAAACAAAGGGCTCTATTTTTTTGTTGCCTGTGAGTAATTCCCTCAGACAGGAGGTGGAGTGGAAAAGAGCATCCTCTAAATACAGAAAGCAAAGTCTCCATTCATTTCACTGCTGATTAAAATAGGCAATATTAGTGCTGGGATGCCTCTGCTAACAGGTGGTTATTTGGGTTATAAGAGCATCCTGGCTATTTTTTTGTCTTGTTCCATAAAAAGGCTACCAGTCACTGGCAGCACGACAGCTCAGGGTATCAATGTATTTCCAAATCATTTTGCAAGAAAAAAAGGCTGCTTTGGTTCCTCTCCTGCAAAGTTCTCCCTTGCAGAGACAGCCCCAGGGATGCGCCTCATGTTGCTCACCTGTGATGCATCTCTGTGGATTGTGCTGACCACACTGTATAAATTGCACCTCTACTGCCCAGTCCTGCAAAGTCAAATTTAACTGGGAAAATTGAAGTACAGTGTCTGGGGCTTAGTGAAGCACAGCAAATCCTTTCTATAAGCTATAGAGGTGACCTTTTAAACCACCTCCCACACCAAGCCTCCCACTTTTATTTTTGACAGTGAATATAAACCATAGGAAGGGCCAGTGAGAGGGCTGTAATACTTGTGCTCTGCTTGTGACTTCTAAAAGAATTTCCAGAGAACCTCAGAATCTCGTCTGTTTGTGATTTGACACAGTTAGAGGGACTTTAGTGCCATGACAAATGACAGTATTAACTCAACACCCTAATTCAGGTGAACAGAGCCATTGGCCAGATTTGATCCCTCCATAGGCAGTGGGTAAGCACAGTGACAGAGCTGCTGAATCAGACAGTAGTTTAAACATCCACTTCATTTTAATTGAGCCTAAGAAGTATTTTTAGGGAATGTTTAAAGTACAAAGGAAAGTTTTGTTTAAAAATAGATTTTTGACAATGTAAAATAGGTTAGTGCTTCCTTTGAGGCAAACAAACAACCCACTTAAGAATTAAAAATTTCCAAGCAAATGATTTGGAAATCCTTCCTTCTTGAAACATGATCAAAGTAAAGTCTTGACAGGTAGCATTTATCACAGGTAGTACCTTCTGCTCAGTAAGTACTAGATGAGGCAAAAAGAAAAATTAAAATGGGGGTTCATAGTTACATGAGTATCTATTGTACTTCAAGCATAAAAATCCTCCCTTTAGGAAAAACTTCAATTTTCACAGAAGCTGCAGCTCTGTTTTGAAACTATGGATTTGTCATTATGTAACTGGATTTTGGGCTGGAAGACACAGAAATTGAGAAGAGGGGTTGGAAAGCTCTTTCCAGGCTGCCCTGCAGAGCAGGATTGGTTGGGCACTCTTGTGCCTTTATCAGGATGCTGGTCCTTTGAAATGTTCCACATGGTGGAACTTCAGCCTTGCCTCTGCAACATCATCCCATAATCTTATGCAAAGCACTTGAGTGCTTAATTTTTAGCCTGGAAATGGACCAAGTGAAGTGAATAAGGATTAGTTAGGGTTTGAGGAGAAAACGTCCAAAGGCATAGAGGACAGTTAGGGCATCTAATTCTTTTCAAAAGCCATAGCAAGTCAAGCACCTAGTACACACTTTCAGAGATTGCAAATCTTTCCTTAAGGCAAAAAAGCATGTATTGAAGTGATGTGTTGCATTAAGAAGCCCCTCTGTGATGAATTCCTCCTCCATCTTGATGTTCAGCCCTAATTTCTTGAATCCCTTCTCTCCCAGGTATAGCAGCTGACACCCTTCTCTATATTCACTTTTTTCTTGCTTTCCTTGGGGTCAGGCTTTGAACCAGTGTGTTGTGTTGTAGGTAATGAAATAATTTTTTTTTCCTCAAGAAAATAAGGTTTTAAAAGAGAAATTTTTGTTTCCTTCATCTTTAACTTGATTTAGATGTCAGGACATTCCCTGCTCACAGAATAATGCTTCCTCATTTGAATGGCTTAGAAGCAGAAACATTGAAGCTGAACAGAGAGCTAACATGGTAACTGAGATCTTGGTGAGAATGCAAAGAAAAGGGTGTGTTTTTAAATATTTCTGAATTGCCATCATTCCTAGAACTTTAAACTCTTTCCAGAAGAGTTCCAGTGCAGTAGCAACAGATTTCAGATCTTGCTTGTAAATGTAGTCAACCTGATACCTCTTGAGTGGGTAGAAGGTGCACAGTTAATTATCCTCCCCGTGAAAAGTGTGTTTTCAAGAGCAGCCATGTCAAAATTTAGTGAGCACTGCAAGTGGTTATGAAATATAGCTGCAGTGTGTGGAAGGCATCCAAATAAATCCTATTTCAGCTTCTCAGATCCACCATTCTAGATTTATGGGCACTCTTTGCTGTGCATGAAGGACAGGATCTCAGAGCAAGGAATGCTGATTCTGTTTTCCTGGTGAGAAGTGATCCTTCTCTGTATTTTACTGAGCAACTGATTCTTAAAATAAATGGACTAAATGGGGGAAAGATTTATTAGGCATATCTGACAGCTCAGAGCCCCACCCCAAATACAGTAGGAATATACAGCCTAAGTGAGCTCCAGCCTAATGGATCCAGCTTAAGGGAATTTATTTAAAGACAGTTTTAGTTTCTTGTCCATCCTTCATAGCAAATGGCCTTCAGTCAGCAGTATTCCCTGCAGTGTAAGTACAGAGCTGCCTGATGCCAGGATCCCGTGGGAACCCGCAGTGCGGAAGGCACACGTTCCTTGGGTACCTAAGCCTACAACTGATGTCAGACCTTTAAAATATTTAGGAAGGTACAACTGCAAATTGCAAATAGGAGCATTACCCGTGCAATGCTTTTAGGATTTTTTGCTGGAGGCTGCAAGACTTTGCAGGGAAGGCGTTCAGGCTGTTGTCTGCACTCAAACACCCCAGCTTGCACTTGCAGTGAAAATGAAGCCTGTGAGCCAGCTGTTTCCTTTTGCAGATGTAGACACTTAACCACAAGCCACCTGATTGTCAGCAGTGGTGAGCAATCACGGCTTCCATTCATCTTTTTGAGAGCCTTGGTGCTTGCTACTGTTGGAAATAAGACCACTTGTGCTCAGGTGTCTTATAGAAAGTGAGTTTGAAATTGTTTTGCCTTGAAAGGAATTACAGTGATTTGCCTTCTTAAAGATGACTGAGCCAGTCTAACACGCTCGCCTTGACTGTAGAATCTGAGTTGTTCCTGGAAGGCTTTGCGGGTGACTTCACAGGATTCAGGATTCTTGAGTAAATGCTGCTCTTTTTCTCTCCTTTACAACATGTGCTCTGTGTTTTGCTTTGACTCTGGTGCACTGGTCAAATCTCGGCTATTGTCTATGAGCAGATGAAAAATCATCCTTGTTGTGTCCCTCTTGAGCAAAATGAGTGAGAAAGGAAGAATTAACACGTTTACAGTGTTCTCTGGGCCACCAGTTGTGCTGGTTCCGGGCTCTAGCGAATCCCTGGAGTTTCTGTGGTTCTGGCTGTGTGCAGACACCCAGACCTCCTGCTTACCTTCTGTCAGTGCTGACTTCATTCATTCCAAAGGCCACAGATGTCAAGAGCCCATCTTGCTTTAGTTGGTACAGACACAGAGGGCTGTAACCCAACTCCAGCAGGCTGTCACCCAGCTGTGGAGGTGTTTTGCTTTTCCGATCTGTGCCCTGGTGTTTAAGGTTGAGCACATGCAAAACAGAGATGATCTAGCATGGAAATGAACCCAGTGACAAATATCCACAGTTTTAGCTTTCTGAAGGCATGGGACTTACATGTTTCTGTTACCAGTGTTTCATCTTGACCTTTTTGTGAGCTAGGAACCCTTCTGGGGATGGATTACGTTCCTTCATGTTTCCTGATAAGCGCAGATCAGACACTTCCCTCAATACTCAGAAACCTTTCCTTATCTAGTTCAGATATCTATACCTCATAGGAAAAGTTCCATTCTTAAGGGGTTTTTTTTTCCAACAAGAGGCCTTACTAAAGCCATCTTTTACTGTTTAGTGTAAAGCCTTCTTCGAGTCAGACAAAGGACTGAGCATTTGGAATACTGGATGGAAGTTCTGGGTCAGGTTATGGAGATATATATATATTTTATTTAAAAAGTTACTACCCCTGTTTATGACATAAATCATCAATAACCTGTCTTTAAGAACAGTCATTGAACTAACCTGGCCTGAACCACGTATGGAAGCGATGCCCCAGCTCAGGAACCCTTTGGGTAATTCAGGCCCCCAGAGATAAAAGTGTGTTTAAAAGGTCCCTTCCTACTCCATCTCTTCTGTTACTGTGTTTTTGGAACAAAGTGCTTGCACAGAGACCCACAGCCACGAGGCTTTGGGCTTTTTGGCTCCTGATTGCTGGGTCTGCAGAGACACCTCTCTAACTGGAAACATTAGGTGTAAGAACTCAGGTGGAATTTTTGACTGCCTAAATCCAGGCTCAAGTGCTTTCGTTTTGCAGTTTTTGAGATATGCAGTAGAAAAGTAAATTGATGGTAACACATGTAAAACAGCACAATTGCTTTTTAATTACTTGTCTAAATGGAAAACAGTTACCAGGAAAATAGGCAGGAGCTGAACAAATGTTTTAATAGCAATTGTCAAAACTTTTTGGATTTGCCCACTGTTTTTTCCAGAACATTCCATGTGCCTCGAGACACGACTGCAGTTAGAATTTAACATCTCTGACTCTATAGCATATAGTAGTAGGATTTCCAGTGCCCCAAATCTATGTTAGCCACTGAGCAGACCATTCAGATTATTTTCCACGTCTAAGAGACCGAGAAGTCCCTTGAATTACCTAATGCCATGTCATTTGCCTGTTAAAATCCCCTCCTTTCCTACACTTTTTCCTCCCCAGGCTGTAAAATGCTGGTTTGTTGTTTGTCTTTTGTGCTTTACAGCACAAGTCTGTGAATCCCTGTTGCCAGAATCCTTTTTTGCTCCAACTTTTAAAATCCCAGGCAAGTAACCTGGATGGAAGTCAGCTTGAGTAGCAGTGCTGAGATGCAGAATTCCCACCGACAGCAAGTGCTGATATGTGCAAAGATATGTAAATAAGCTGAAGGTTGTGAGTGTTTAAGAAACAATCATAATGCAAAAATACCCATCTGGTTAAGGCTAACAAAGGGCTTGCCCTCTGATCTGCTGAGAGTAAAGCAGATTCCCACTTGCTTAAGCAAAGTGTGTATCAGCCAGAGGCTTTTTGGTGGGTGTTTTTAGATCCCTAGACCAACATGAAGTGAGAGAAGAAAGTCTAAAAAAGAAAGTATTAGAACAGAAGGAAACGAAATGCAGCTAAAGAAAATTGATTTTGTTTCATCAAATACTTTTTGAAGTTATGAAGTTGCGGTATTTATCTTAGAGTACTTATTTTCTGCATGGATTTCAGAGCTATAAAAATACACATTTTCCTTTGTCAACATTTTTTCCTGAAAAAGCTCAGTTTAGATAGCTGGACATGCACTAATCCCTTTTTATTCTACAAAAGAAAGAACGAAAAGAAGAGAAAGCAAAATTATTTGAGTCCTTATAAACTCAAACAATTTGTTTAAATGTATTTTATGCCAAATTTGCATTCCGAGCTGGGAAGCTTTTGGGATAATTCATGTGGACTTCAGAAGCCCAAGCATTCAGGCAGTACAAAGGATGAGAAATGTGAATAATCATGTATAGTTCCAGGGTTTGGTATAACTCTTTATAAAATTTTCACTTGGATAGCCCTTTGTATAAGGGGTTATAGCCTGAGTGGCGTTAGAAACTTGGACTACTTGGGATTGAGCTTTGCCTGGGACAGACAGGGACATGAAGGGGCCATCAGCCCAGAATTCTGCCTGTCCCTGGGTTTCTTCCTCTCCCTCTCGTGCTGGCATTTCCCATATGCTGTAGCAAAGAGTTCATTGCCACAAGATGTCACTGACACTAAGAATTTAGTGAGCATCTTCGACAGGAAACGTGGCATTGAAATGGCTGAGAAGCATTCACAGCTTCAAAATGCCACACTTGATAAATAAAAGACAGCTTGAAACTGCCTGGAACTGAGCTGATCTGACGTTCCCAGGGTCAGGATAAACTGTCCAGTTTTCCCACGGTTTTCCCCTGTCTTCCACCACCCCAGGTAGGGAGCAGCATGCTGGAAGAGAAGGCTGCCAGGTTTGACCCTGTGCAGCAACTCCCAACATCCCATTCCCAGTTTGGTTCAGTCAGCAACTGGTGTTTGCCAGATCCTCAGTCTGTTAGATGGAAGTGACAATAATTACTTGTTTCCCCAGGATGGTGAAATATCTAATTGCCTGAAATTGTAGTCTTGAGATGAAAATACTTGGAAACAAAAGCTGTATTGGGATACTGCATTGCTGGTAAAACAGCAGCTTTCCCCGTCACTGATATACCCACCACATTCTGGAAAGAAATTCATAGGAAACACAACAGAAATGACAAATAATGCCGAGCATTCTAAATAGTGCTGTGTTCACTGCTAGATTTGTGGTGAGTCCTTTTGGAAAATCAGGCAGTAGCTGCTGTAACTGGAGCATGGCTGAGTTAGGGAGGCATAAATGTCCAAGCCTTCCATGCTGATGGTCCCCACTGCTTCTGGTTAAACCCTTTTAGCTGCTGGCACAGGTTAGTGGAGATATTACCAAGATGAACTGTCTCACAGTCAGTGGGATTTTGGAATTTCACCCCCCAAAAAGGAATGGAAATTTCTCATGTGATCGTGTGCCTGAAAAATTTCAACTGGAAACATTTAAATATCCCTTCTGTTAGGTTTTGTTTCGCTGAAGTCAAAATGCTTCATGGCAACTTTATCCCATGCCGTTTGTACTTCAGGTTCTTTCAGGCTTTTTCAAGCCAGCTTTACCTATTGTGGTAGTATCAGTACTTCCTTGGGGAAATAAATGTGGCTGAATCTTCTATACAACATGTGATGGCAGCCACTGGAAGGTTAATGGAAAACTGTACATGGCACTTGCAGCAAGTTACAACTTTCTGATTGGAATTTGTAATGTGTCAGAAGAGAGCCTTCCCTGTAAGTTAAATTTCACAGAGGAAACTCTAACACTTCCAAATGTGTCTACTAAGTAAAAAAGTAGTGAATCAAAAACATGAGACAGGATCAAGTGCAGCTTCATGAAATCTTCCCCAGCATCCTAAAATTGCTCCCTTTAGAGGGCACTGCAAAAGGTCTCTTAGGGGTCTTCACAGAGGAGAGTTGGCCCCTAGAGCCAAACCTTTGTGGTGCTCTGGGTTTATCCGGAGGCGTGGTGGGTCAGAGCAAGACGTGCAGAATCCCATTGAAGATGCAGTTGGGTCTCCCTGTGATTGCCAGCTGGCCTCTGTCAGGAAATGTCCCTAATTCCCATAATAGTGTGCCTGTTTCATGGTACTTTTGGGTGAGGACTCTTGAGTGGCTGGCCACATAAGCAGCTTTCACATAAACACTTCAGTTCTGCTTCACCGAAAATGGCTTTAGGTGCTGATAAGTGAAACTACCCACTTTGACATGGCAGAGAGCTGTGCATTTTGTCTGGTACAATTAAATTGTCTCAGGCACATTAGACCCATCTGGTATGCCTTTACCATACAGGTGCCTTTCCAAAGTACTCCTCAGTCATCTCCTGGTGTTTGGCCTTTCTATTTAGCTGTCTCTTTGTGTAGAAACAAAACTAGACACCACGGGCAAAGCACTCAAGACATTGATTTAAGGTCTGCTTTTTTATAAGGTGCATGGGCAAATTTGCAGGTAGAAACCCCTGCACAGCTGTGCATCCATGGGCTGAGATGGTTTCAGGGAATCTCTGTGTGCAAATGGCAGTTTGATGCCCAGAACAACCCTTCTGGCATGCACACACTGAGCATGTGTGAGTATCTGTCGTTAAATTTATACATCAGTCAAATTCTTGCTGGGATTTTTGACCTTTGTAAGATGAGTGTGCAAGGACTTATTGTGGAGGTCTGAGGCCTCAACAGGTTTTACATAAAGACATTTTGTCCAATTTTCTTACTGCTTTCTCTAGGGCTAAGTCAAATGATATTTGTTCCAAATCCAATTCCAGACATTCTGTGGACTTAGTAATTCAGGAGGCAGATGTGTTGTGAGGTCTCCCTCTTTGTTTCCCATGCACAGCTTGGTTTGAGCCTCTTGCATATGGCAGAAAACACAGGTGGTGTCACTGGCTGATAGACATTGACTTAGCAGATGTTTCCTTTTGCTGAAAGTGTTCTTTCTGACCAGTGTGATCCTGTCTGTTGGTACTCCTGAAATGCCATGCTTCCTTCCTGGTGATCCCAGCCAGCTGATAAGTATGGCAGAGCTCCATTTCACTGAGCAAGTGGTCACCTTCAGACCTTGTGTGCCTTGTTTCTCAAGCTAATGGTTTCGAGGGCTCTGTGGCTCATCACCAATTTTCCTGCAGTGGGATTCTCAGGGGAGTTGTGTTTTGGCATCCACACTTCCCCTTTGACTTTCAACACCGTTGGTAGCCCAATGATTCTTCTTGCTATATGGTCTTGGGACCTGGAAATTGCTGTGGGAAGATAGAAATGAAGACAGGGTGATTTTCAGCAGACTTGGAGATCATTTTTCTCCTGGTAGAGCCACAGCACAGCTACAGGGCTTCAGCTGTCAGTCAGCTGGCACGGGGGGACAGGGCATTTTTGCTGGAGAACCTGCTGTCCGTGGTCTGTTCCCAGTATCCTCTGTGTGCCGTAGGGCATCGCTCATAGGCGCTGCCAGGACTTCTCCTCTGCCAGGTTTTTCCAAAGCAGATGGGTTGTGAAGGATATATGTGTTAAGGTATTGGCAGAGCGGAGTTAACACTAAACTGTCAAGAGTTTGTGGCTGAATGTTATTGCTGAGAGGTCCCCTAGTACAGTGTGTATTTTTCATTCATATGAAATCATGGTGTAGACATTTTTTTTGCATTTTAGTAAGCGTGAACAGTCACATTGTAGACCAAAACTCACTATACCAAGGGAAAAAAAGGCCTGGGCATTAATGAGAGTGGGACGCTGAGCCTGTGCTGCTGTTTCACAAGAATGAATGGAGTCTGAAGAGCATTTCTGAGTAAGTTCTTTGGTTCATTCATACTTCTCTGTGAATGAATCACAGAACATCTCTCTGTATCTCTCGTGCAGGACCTCAGGTAGACTTGGAATTGGTGCAGCCACTCTTCTGCCAGCTTTATTTGAAATTGAGAGGTTGTGAGACTTCAGCAGGTTCTACTGCAGCAAATCATTGGAGGTTTGTAATTTTCTAGTGTGATAGTTGGTTAGTGGGCATGCCAGAATTTAACCAGCATTGCTGCCTCATGTAGAGATATTTGCAGAGTACAAAGATTAATAAAGCTAAAATACATGACATTCAATTATTTTGTTATGGGTATCGCTAACAGTATAAATCTGTCTTGAGAGAGAGTGGTTGGTCTCTTTGAGATTTTGTTTTCTTCTTTGGCTTTTTATTCCTGATAGAATTAAGCTGGAAGACTTCATCCAAAACATGAGTTTGGCTTCATTATGAAATGCAGCTTTTCAGTTATTAGTAAAGTATTTAGTGTGTTGTGCTATGGAGCCAGGTTCTCTTATATGGATGCCAATATAAGCATAAAATAGTTTAGCAGTAATAACAAATTGGAGGAAGTGATTGATAGTCCCTTGTCAAAATGAATTTCATATCATACATTTTCTGCCCAGGGTGGTTGGGATGGGGCAGGCTATTATTCTGTTTCATTTTATTGTTTTCTTGTTGCTGTTGGCAAATGCCTTACCTACTGCCTGTTTCTGCTGTATTAGGTTGCAGAGGGAGAAAAATAAACAGTGAATCTTTAAAAAACCCAATCTTTTATTAATAGGGAAGGGATTAAAAACAAGCAAAAATCCATATTTTCATTAAATGTTTCATGAAGTGTCCTTGTTTTGTGGAAACATTTTTAAAATATTTGTCAGAGAACCAGGTTCTTGCAGGCTGAACTACTCCTGCTAAACAAAATATTCGAGCATGGAGGGAAGAGCAGTTGTAAGATCACCCCATGCGTGCATTTCTCGAGGCGGTTCAAAAACGTTCTTTCAAAATTCACCTCCACTGTGTCAGTGAGAGGATTAATTCTGTTTGTTGTGAGCCAGGGTTGTATCCTGAGGCTGGTGACCAGCCACAGGTGCCGCTGCTCCAAAGGGATGTGGGGATGGTAAAACCCTTCCCCAGCTGGTACCTGGCGGGGGTTTGTGCTCTGCAGCATCACTCGTGTGGCGGCGGTGGCTGTGCCCCAGTGGCAACACAAAACCCACTGGGAGGAAGGAGATTTTCCGTAAGGAAAAACAACATATCTAAAGCAAACAAGCAGAGCTGAAATCACTGTAGAGGCAGCTTTTTGAAGACTCCCTTTGCTGGCTGGGAAATGCAGCGGGAACATCCCTCTGTGCAGGAGCCGAGCGCATTCACTTAAGAATTTACCACCCAACTTCTCAATACTTTAAAGGCAAGATTAATGAGCACTTTATCCAGCGCATATGAGCTGCCTATCAAGAATATTTTCAACAGTGCACCAGTGATACACTGCAGATAGTGCTGACAGAAGCTAAAGTGAAATGTCATACTTTGAGATCTGACGCCGTGTGCAGTTGGAAGAGGGCCTGTACTGCCTTCAGAGACTGACAGCTAAATCCTTCATTCTTTCAGCTTCCAACATATGGCATGAAGTAGGGTGTGAAAGATAAATTTCTTTGGATAGGTGCAGAAAATATGTGCAACATTTTTACTGGTTGGCTGCATAGAAAGATCAAAACAGACGTGTTTTCCGAGAGCAGGAATTTAAGGCTTTGAAATCGTACCTCCAGATTGCCCATATTAATGATGGGTACCTGCCTGGAGGAATTAATGGAATTCTCCATAAGCCTGGCAGTGCCTACTTGGGATAAAACGGGTCAGGGAGGCCACAAGAGCTCCCTGTCTGCCCTCAGTTACCTTATGCCATATTTATTGTTAAAATAGAGGGTTGGGAGAAAGTTCCAAATATGACTCAACTTTTCTGTACATCACTGGAAGATGTCCATGAGGCCACACGGTCTGCCTGTATAAGCATGGTTCTGTATGGCTGTGTGTGCCTATCATAGACCCTGAGTTATTTCAGGATGTTGAGATGGGATTGACTGTGAAGCAAAGCAGTCAGTCTTAATCATACATTACCCTGATACAACCCTGTCAAAAAATTGGTATGTGCTTAATATTATGTTGCTTGAAGATATCATCCTTACAGATGAAGCAAATTGCTTTACATAGGTGGGTGTTTTAGCCAGACAGAAGATGAAATATTAATCTTGATTAGCTCAAAGTAAACAGATGTTCTCTGATGCCAATATTGCTAAAAACTATATTCATAACTGTATGTTTTAGGATCAATGCAGTTTATTCTCTCAGGAGATCTGAGCCATTGTAAGTTTAGAGGCAAAGTAACCAAGCAGGAATGGAAACCAGTACATAAATCTGCAGTGATAATCTGGAGGACATGAAAATATGGAATTTAAGAATGAAAAAATCATACTGACGGAATATGTTCCCTTTTTCAAGCCTCCTCCCTTACCCATTCTCCCTGCCCATCTGCAGTCTCCTAATTTCTTATTCAGTAGGACAGGACTGACCTTTTGCTCTATCTTTGTGCCATCCCTCATGTAACAGCTCCCCTTACCCAGTGCTGTGGGGTGTGAGAGTGGGACAAAGGATCGTTTGTTTCTGGAAGGTAGTTTAAGGAAAATTTCCTGACATGCATTTTTAAGTCTTTATATTTTACCTCCTTAAAATGTTACCTGGAACAAGTTAAATATGTAACATTTCCTTCCCTCCTGCGAGTCAGTGGCAGAAGCACCCAGGGGGAAAATTCCCAATAGAAAATGCAAATGTAAAAGGCCTCAGTTTGGTGAGTGTGGAAATCAGCTGCCTCTGGAAGTAGGATTGCTATTTAAGATGTCATATTCTGAAAGTATGGCCAGAAGATTTTATGTATCACAGAATATTGGAAAAATTGCTGTATTTATACCTATGTTTGGTATGATCTCATTACAATACATGACTGAAATATTGGACTTTTAATGTGAAATGTGGTCATTTAGGACATACCTGTTCAATATTTTCCATATTAACTGACTGACTGTTCCACATTTCCACAAAGGTTACTCAGGCTGCACGTGGTCCAGCCAAACAAATCCAA
Source organism: Serilophus lunatus (assembly GCA_013399895.1). Classification (NCBI taxonomy): domain Eukaryota; kingdom Metazoa; phylum Chordata; class Aves; order Passeriformes; family Eurylaimidae; genus Serilophus; species Serilophus lunatus. The sequence goes on from VXBA01004031.1 coordinate 2,119,906, forward strand.
GAAATAAGAGAATATGGAGAGGGACAGCTCAGAGCAACCTGATTCTGTGATTCAGAAAATGTGTACAGCATTCAAAACATGATGTCCTCATGCAGTAATTTATATTGTAATGGGAACAAATGGGGAATGGCCCCCCATGTTAAGAGTTGTGGCATGGATAAGGCTGCAAAGAGGTATGAAGTTAACTTGCTTTCATTATTTATTCTGCTTTTCTCCTGCACTTGCACCTTTCCAGCAATCAGGGAAAGAGTTTGAATGATGAATATTCCAACAAATTGTTTACATTTTTAAATAATATTCAGATTTATTAAGGTAGCAGGATAAAGCCTACTTTAGAGGTAAATAATAACAGCAGTAATTTATAGAGAGAGATTCCTTCTAACACAGGCAATCCTAAAGCATTTCCCAAATGCATTTCTCCTTAATATTGTAGCAGTGCTTGTACAAAAAGGCAATCATAGCCTGTGCTTTGGGCAAGCATCCATTTTCCCAAGTGGAGAGACAGAACTGACCGAAAAGTGTAGCCTCTACAGGCACTTCTGGAGCCCTGAACCTTTGGTAACTCTGCTCCTGGAGGGAGGCAGGGAATGGATATGGCACAATTTACTGGAATGTAAATTGGGAATAATGCCAGTGAAATCTGTGAGTGTGCTATTATTTAAGACAAGACTGAAATTAGGCTCCAGCTGCATTTATGGATAAGTGCCCTGGCTGTTGGCTGTAATCGCCCAAAGGGGCAAGCACCTTTGACTGTATTCCTCTTTTTATTTCTCCTTTTTGCTTAAAACCCACCTCATTTATGTATAGTTATTTCTCTGCTTAGCCTGTTATAAGCAAATGAAACTGCCTGCAAAGTTGCCAGTTAGTTCCAGCCGAGCTTGGAAGGCAGCCCATGGGAGGCAGCTGTAGTTCCACACTGGCAGCCACCATCAAAGGGGACTCACCCAGCACAAGCTTTCAGTCCCTGCTGATCCAGGCTGGCTCTCACTAGGTAGGTAAAGTAGGAAAATATTTTATCTGAGTACCAATTTTTGCAACCGAATCCCTTAACTTAATGTTTAGTTGAACAAATCAGGTGTAAGTCACATTAACATCCTATATCCAGTTCTTACCTGTGATACAAACCTTCACATCTTTTACCCTGCATCCCATCTGTTTGGAAATGGGTTTATATATAGCTTTTTCTTAGTGAAAAAAATAAGAGGAAACTCCATAATATTTCTTAAACACTTTTTATAATGTTCCTACGCCTTACCTGCCACTCCGGGGTCCAGTCTCATTTTTAATCTCTTTGAAATTGCAGTCAGGAGATGGAGTAGAAAAGCAATATTGGTTGTACTGAATTACAGCCTCATGCTGGTGTCCTGCTAACAGTGACAAGTAAATGCCAGTCTTTTGTGCTTGGCATCAAGTGTGTGGTGGGGGGCAGATCTGAACTCACACATACATAGCAAATTTTGTAGGCAGTAGGGGAAATGGGAATCTGGTAAACTTCTTGAAACATCTGTGGAATAGCACCTGATGAGCTTTCTTCTCCTGGCCATGGCTCCATGCACTGACAACCTGGAAACTGGAGGGACTGAAGTGCTTCTCTAGAAGAGGCTTGGCTGATGTGCTTACAGGGTTTTTACCCTGCCTAGAAACTGGGATAAGCAGCTTTCTGTTCCCTTTTCTTACTCAGCTGTAACTTTAAGAACTAATGTAACAAATAATTAAAACTAGAATTCTAAAAAAGATGCTAAGCCAATTAGACTCAAAATACAATGGAAAGTCAAGGTGAGTTAGGCTTCTAATTCCCTTAGGGTCCAATTTCCAACACAGTCTAAAAGATTATGTTAAGCCTATAATGCAATATGAAATTGTAAATGTTTTATAAAAAATTATCTTGTGTAGCTATCAGTTTGGTTCAGCTCAGCAGTGCTGATTCTTCTCAGTAAGGGGAAAAGTGGAACAAAAGAAAGCAACAGAAATCTGGCAATTAGACCTGTTTGACCATAGAAAGGATAGTTTCCTTTGGAAAACAGAGGTCTTTTATGGAAGAAGTATATTATAGCTGTAAAGGCTCAAAGTACTTTATGGTTTTTCAGCCCTGGGTTGCTGGAGGGTATCTCAGCCTACATTACATGGCCCCAGGACCTCTTTGTTGTGCTACTGCGACATTCTCCTGCTCCCAGAGCCAGCCCGGGCTGGTGCCTGTGCCCATCGCTGCCCACAGGGTGTGGCCTCCGTGTGGGAAACCTCAGGTGCATGTTTGGGAAGTCTCTTCTCCAGTGTTTGCACCAGGAAAGTCCTGCACTTGCAGAAAAATTCCATTTCGTGCAGTATTCTGTAGTGTGCTTTGAAAATGCTCGTATTTTTTATTTAAACACAGAAATCTGAACTCATCCCTCCGTATTTTCTCATAGAGCTGTATTTGAACATAATCACTTCTTATGTCAAAGCTTCAATTACAAGATTTACTCCTCTAAAATTAAACATGCAGTGCCAACAATAATAAAAAGTGTGCTGGTTAATTCCAAAATTATTTCAGCTACCAAACAGATTAGAGTCTTCTTTCTTCGAGTTTGGGAAATATTTTGTATACAGCAGCTAAGGGTGAAGAATGTCATCTATCATTTTGTTCCTAAATTATCTTAGAGGGAGGTGTCTGTGTATTTAAACATCTTGTGACTTTAGTCTTAAACTGATATGTAATTGTGCATTTATCAGAGGTAATAATGTACTTATTCCTACACATGGAGGAAGACATGGACCACATATAAGAGACAGCAAGTCTTGCATTTTTGGAGCTCTAGATGTAGATTCAGCATCTGTTTTGCAGATGCTGACAAGTTGAATTCCTATCTGATGGGAAAGCAGAGCCAGGCACAGAGTTTGATCTGCACTGCAGCATCCCTGCTGTCTCCTTGTCACTCAGGCACTCTTTGGGTAATTTGGGTGCATATGGGAAGGTGAATTTGCTTTCCAAAACCTTCTTTTAGAATTGCCCCTCTGAAAAGAGGGTTGGGGATTTGGGGCAAATTGGTGATACTTCCCAAAGATCCTGTGACTGGAAATGACCTGTTTTGGCTCTGCAGACACGAGAGAGCTGCTACAGGTGCAGAGTTTGGCTACCTGGAAAGGCTCTGTGCAAACTCTTCACCTGTGTGGAATGGCAGGATTAAGGGCTTTTGTTTATATTTCTCTGTAATGAGAAAAGTAAAGATGAGAATTTAATGAATCTGGGTATAGATTATATGAGAGATGTAGACACCATAATCCCTACCTTGAATTTGGTGGCAAAACAGCTTCATCAAGTGCTTACAACTATTTTCCATTTTAGTCTTTTACTTTTTAACTTTGTAGACATTCAGATTTTGCAGTTAATTATTCCAGTGTACGTGAAACTCCAGCACTGAGTGGATTTGTGCTGCTGAAATTAAACAGGGAAACAAAACAACTGTGGGTAATTAGAGACATTTCATGTATCTGTGTACGCATCTTAAAACAACAGAAACTGTCTATATTTGTACTGGAGCCTCGGATTTGATGGCATTCAGTAAATCTAATTATAGGCTGTGGGAATTTGCAATAGTCCCTGGATGCTTATGTACAGTTTACCATTTTTCCCCACAGTACTTTGATGGATTTTGCAATTAATCTTTGGATTCATTTGATTGGAATTTAGAATTCCTGGGTTGCATCTGTTGCTGGTTGGGTGGTGTGGGTTTACCCTACACCAGTTAATGTAGGGCATCCTTTGCATTCTCTTGTATATATGGTTTTTTCTTACATACCAATAATGTTGCTTATATAAGTTTCAAATGAGAATGGAATCAAAGAAATTGAGCTTGCTTAAGTCCCAGAAGATTTTAAGTACTGCAGGCGTAGTTGAGGTGCTGAAGATAACAAGAGAACAAAACAATCCAATTAAAATAACATTTCAGCTTCCTCTCTTACCTGTTTTCTGTGAAATACACAATCCTGTTAATTTTCTACTACATCATCAGAACCCATAAAATCTGAGTCACTTCAGTTAGTTCTGGGATGTCCTTTTGTAGAGGTGAATTTTTTTCTAGACAACGCCCTAAAAAAGGCTTATATTTATATTTGCCCTCCACACTCACCTTGTTAGTTACTGTTGGCTATTGCTGCTGACCCCTGGCTCTAGAGCTACTTCTGGAAGGCAGAATTGCAGAATAATATGCTCCAAGACAAATGAACCTGGAAATTCCTCTGGCCTCTCCTCTGCTGGTTTGGAAATGCGGGACACACGCTGAGAGAGGAGCTGCACCTCTCTGTGCTGGTGTGTTCTGCTCAGCTCTCCCCAGGCTGCCGGGAGCTGGAGGGCTCCCTGCTTTGGCTGGGCAGCACCAAACCCCGAGGGGACCTCTCCCATCCCGGCTCTGCCTCCCACACACGCACGTTTTCTTGCTCCATGTGTTTCTGGATCCGGCAGCATCTCTTCACTGATGTTTTTTACAAAAGCCTATCCCGCTGACTCCTGGCAGATGAAGTTTTTCCCTACTCCTTTGACTGACTCCAGCTGCATTCCCAGCACTCAGGGGGAACAGCGAGCGGTCGAGGAGGTCGTTGTGTGCTCTGATGGCAAACTTCTGAGGATCACAAAGCTTCAGACCATAGATACCCAACAGGCTGGCACAGTGAGCCATCACATCTGCTCCCAGGATCTGTTCCCTTTGCTGCTGGCACGGGTAATTCCTGGAGTGACCTTCTGCACTTGAACACGGTGTGGAAAGGCACTTGTGAGGTGATTCCAGTGCCTGTATGAACCTCTGCAGCACATGGCAGACAGCAGTTAGCAAGAACAGCAGTGGCCTTAGAGACACTGCAAAAGGCACCTTATCCATCAGTGGGGGGAAGTCGCCTGGGAGATGCTTTTGTATCACTGCAGGGGGACACAGGGAGCTTAGGTATAAAAAGTGGGTTTAATCAGACTTGGTGATATCCTTTCACCTCACCCTCTTGATCGTATCTGCACAGTGAGGAGCTAGTTAATTTTAATGACAAAAACGGAGAATCTCCTTATTGAAATTTAAATTAGGTTAATGACTAGTGATATGGCTAAGGGCTATAATTTACAAAACACAAATCCCTTTTGCAAAAGTGTGTGTTGGGTATCACACATGGAAATCCCTTAATTTTGATTTGACTCATGTAAAGTCAAAAATCAAACACAAAAATCTTGTTAGCATTTCCAAGGCTGAAAAACAGACCACTTGAGTGTGTGTTTCCCTCTTCCAAAGGGGAGTCTGCCTCTGAGCAGGTTGAGCTCTTGTCAAAAAGCTTCCCCCCTCCTTTTCTTCCCAGGATAATACCTGGATTGTGAGAAGGGATCAATCTCCATTTCCAAAGGTACCTGGGGTCAGCTGCTCAGTTGTTGCCTTCTCATAGCTGGAATCAGAATTTTTAGGGTGAATTTAGCCTTTGAATCACCTAATGAAGTTACCAGGTTTACAGCAAGGTTTGAGTCACTGGGGGCTGACCATCTGTCTGTGTGTGTTGTAATGGGAATGGAGCATCTCTGGTATCATGCCCTTAGCTATTTTCTATCCGTGTTCCAGCAGGAACTGCTGAGATGCTGGTCTCTCTTGGCAATCTGGCCTGGTGTGTTTGCACTGGGCTTCTACAAGCACTGCTTGGTACCAGGAGGTACTGAGAACACATGATACATCTTTGTTACGCTGACAGTATCCAGTGGAAATCATAATGCAGCGTAACAGTGTTCAGCCAGGCTCACCTTGGTACACCCCAAAATACTTACAGACCCCAAAATTTTGGGAATGAGTGGACCATCAAAGGAGGGGTGAATCACTGGCCATAGCACTCCACTCTCCTACTTGCAGTGGCCCACTGTACCCCAAGCATGTGTTTCCCCAGCTCTCCTCACTTGCTGGCTGTGTTTGCATTCCAGGTTACACTTCTGTTGGGTAGAAAGGAATGAAAAAGTGCCAATGGAGGAGAGGGAAAGACGTTGGAGGACCCAGGGCTGTACATGGTAATACAGCGAGTAGGGTTTTGTCTGACTGGTGGGGTAACAGCATTGGGGGACATGAGACTTCTCACAGTGTTTTTGAGAAGTACATGAATTCCTCTTCCCTTGGCAAAAGTGCCAAGCAACATAGAACTAAGGAGAGGTGCTGTCCTGGTCAGCTGGTGTGTGGGGCTGCTCACACAGGCACGGGAACATCGCTCAGACAGGTACTAATGGGCACCACAGTGCTGAAAAGAACATCAGTTTCCCATTAGAACCAAATGTTTCCTCTGTCTCTACAAGCTGTGTTGTGCATGAAATAAAAACATCTGACGTTTATGAGGTTCTTTACAACATAGGAGCAAACATTTACTTTTAGTGTCCTAATTTCATGTGGGCATTTTACTTGCCTGGTGCATTCAGTGACATCCTTGAAGAACAGGAATGACATTAAAGCACCACACTAAATTGCTGGTAATTTGTAGAACAGAACTCATTCTTTTCTTATCATTTCCCATTTTGTGAACATGACGTTGTGAATTGATTTGACTTCAGAGTGCACTTAGGAGATAGCAATGCATGCAGGCTCTTCCAAGTCGTCTCAGAGTAGAGTTAAGCAGTTTTCTATCCAGTGAGGGTCTGGAAAAAACATTTTAAATTAGTTAGGAGATGCTGCAGCTTAAATGAGTAAAGGCAGGTACTCTCAAACGTTCAGATGACATTTGGCATAAAATAAGTGTAATCAGAGGAGGGAAAATTGGAGATATTTCAGGAATACAAATGAAAATGGATCAGTTGAAGGAAACAACATTTAGAAGGTGAAACAACATCAAGTCCTTGGACTGTCAGCGAAGTCTGACTGACTCACCTGTATTCACAAGAAAGTTAACAAATGTATGGTAAAGAGTTTCTGTTATAAGCTGGGCTGGCCTGTTTACACTTTTAATCTTAACCATCTGTAATAGGTAAATCTATGAATGTTTTGAAGACAGTAGGTGAGTCAGTATAGCAGTAGCTCAAATCAGAAAGTACAAATAAAAACAAAACAAAAACCCTGGAAAGCACAGGGTAGTTTTTCAGAGTTACACATCAGAATTGTGTTGGGAGAGGGGGCTACTCAATTAAAAAGTGCTTTCAGTGGCTGCTTTCTCTTCCCTCACTCAGCTGTCCTGGTTTCAAGACAAATATGAATAGAGATAGACCTTTGCTGGCATTAAAACATGTAACAGATAAGAGAGTAAGGACTGTGCATCTGTACATTTGCAGCTGCGGGTGTCCATGGAAGGATGATGAGGTGAGCACAGGATGTGTTTTGTATTTTAATCTTCTCTGGGTGTCAGGCTGTTCAGAGCACAGCGATTATCATCTGGATCTTGCATTGTACCCTTGGGGTCTGCTAGCAGCATCTAAAAATAATGATAAATCATGAAATAATAAATAAAACATAGCACTCACTGACCCACTGCTCGAGTCTATTTGGGAGCTCAGGTAGAAAATGCTGTTGAGAAAAGGTTTCCATAGCGGTTTGGAGGCTGAAAGCTGTCTGCCTGTTTCTCTGTTTGAACAATATAAGAGCAATTCATGAGTGGAAGAGCACTAGGAATGGCAGTGGGAGCAGTGCATACTCTGCTTGGCTCTAAGGCAGCAGCATTCCAGCTCTTAGCACTCCATGGAATTAGCATCTGCCCACTGCACATTATTTGCTTTCATTTATTTTGAAATGAGACTCATTAATGTGGAGTGTTTGAGTACACACCTCAGAGTGAGGAGCTGAATGGCACGTGGAGCATATATCTCACACCGGTGGGAGTGGGCTGTGGGATCATCTCCGAGTGTTCCTGGTCCTGTATCCATCAAACATCTGCATAATGGGGGCTCCACTCTCAGCCCTCCTCACTAGGTTACCTCTTTCTTGCCTAGATCTCCAGTTTGGGGTCAGTTTTTGCTTGTGCAATGCTATTTAACATGCACTTCATTCTGTCATGCAAATGACCTGACTCCTTCTGCAGTAATAATTATAATTTCTCCCCTCACGGTGGGAGTGCTGTGAAAACAAGCCAGTACAGCCTGTAAGACCAGCCTTCCTAGTCACTTCCCATTTTTTGGAGGCTGAGGAATATAAGTTCTGCACCTTCAGCATGTTTAAATGCCTCCAGGGGATGTTATAAAGCATCAGGTGAAATCCAGTCCTGGATGCTGATCATTTTTCCTATTTTCCCTCTAAGGCACCCATCTATATGAGCTATTTCTCAGTGGATGCCAAGGGCATCCATTCCCAGACTGCTGCAGTGCTGAACCCAGGCAAGCAGCACCACATGTGCAATGGAAAAGCACAGCTCACCACTAAACTGGGACTGGAAAGACCTGGGAATTGTTACCCTGTCACTGAGCCATGTAACACTGAGGGGTGCAATTCCTGCAGCCATTACTTGTGAGTGAATTGTGAGACTTGATCATGCCCCGACACTCGTTTAGCAGTGCTGAAATTGATGCTTTAGCTAAGTATGTTCCGACGTACTTCACAATCTTAAGAATTAATCAGTGAATTGTCAGAGAGCTTCAGACTTATTACTTTTTAATAGCATTTTTTATTACTTGCTAATTATAAGGTGAGAAAGGTGTGAGGCACAGCCAGTATTATAGTTCCTTAAGTAAATTGGAGCAGAAGGTCACAATAAATTGAAAAGTTATTAAGTACATACTTTGCTGGAGACATAATGCTTATCATTATAAAACATAGGAATACAGACACTCTGGTTTTTTAATGTCCACAGATGGCACAAGCTAATTATTCTCATTTGTATAGCACCTTACACCTCTGTAGATTTTTTTCAGAATGTTGAAAAACAGATGATCACGTCTGTTTTTGTAGCTGTGTGAGAGTTTTTCATTAACAAGATCAGGCAGGACCATCTGTGTGTTCTAGTAAAAAGTTTACCACCAACAGTGAATTCAAAACTTTCAAACAATGGCTGAATGCATAATTTGTCATGTGTAGATGCGGCGTGTTGGCCGACAGCCCATGCAGCTTAGGCACAGGTTCCTGAATGCATTTCTTAGCTGTCTAGAGAGGAAAAAATGCCAGTCACATTCTGCATTATTGACCGAAGAAGGTGTTTAGGTTTGTGCCTTTTCTGTCAGTACAGGCACTCACCAGCTCCACCCAGAGGCACCTCATACAGCACTGTCACAGGAGAGGGGTGACACCAAAGGATGCTGGCCCTGGTGGAGCATCTTTCCCTGCCCACTGTGCCTGGAAATGTGGGAAGTAGCCAGGAAGTGTAAGGAAAGGTGCAAAGGTAGTTTGACATCATAGATTGTGTGATTTCTCCTCTCCCACAGAGCCCAGCAGAAGGACAGGCAGGCCCATGCCCGACCTGCTGAAAACACACTGCAAAGTGTAACTTCAGCCTAAAGAGTAAACTGAACACATTCATGGAGGATACAGCTGATGGTGGAATACAATACTGCATGGAAGTTAATTGTGTGCTGTGATTCTTTGAGTGCTTTCCCTGTCCTTCACACTTCCCATGCAATTTCACCTGCCCCAGCATTTCCACGCTCTCTGACTGCTTCTCCCACTTTTCTTGGGTTTAGTGCAAAGAGGCAGAATTCTTGTAGGCAGCCTTTTAACTTCATGCAGGACCTTGTGCAGTACAGATCCCAGCTGCTCTCCATCCTGTGCCAGAGCAGCTGCACCCAAAATGTGGTGAATGCCCTTAAAAAATGAGCTGCCAGTTAGACAAGCCCCTTGGATCTGCAATCCAGAGTTGTTGGAGGTCCAGAGTTGCAAAAGGAATGGTGGAGGGGGGGCACAGCCATGCTGGGGAGATGGTGCTCGACGGGGGAAGTTGCTTGGAAAGGACAAGAAATGATGAAAACAGATGGGGGCAGAGATGTCTGGGTGTTTTAATTTTATTTTGTCACTTGTGATTTCTGTGTGTTGGACACAGCCTGGAGCATTGCTTGACAAATCCTCAGGGAATCAACGGTTTCTAACCCTGACCATTATCAACTTTTCCAGTGTAATCTCTGGCTTGTGCATCTCCCGTGTCAAGTCGTCAGTGTTCGCGCGGAGGTTGTGCGGCTCGTTAGCTGTGGATGGATATCACTCATTAGAGGTAGAGATGCATCTTGTCCTTCTAAGGAAAACATGAACAATTACACTCTGCAAATTGAGGGGTTCATTTAAGTCTCTTACAACATTCCCATAAAAAATGGTGGCTCATACAGACGTGTCCTCAGCTGGTCTTTTCACTGGAGTGCAGCAGTCAGAAAGGGCTTAATCTCAAAGTGTGGTTCTTTAAGGAGGCATTGCCTTTGTGCCTGACACAATTCATGTATTTTGAAATCTGCTCAGGTGGGATTATCAAAAGTTCAGTGCATGGGCTAATTTCAGGTTTATATTTATTGAGGAACTTAAAACCTACCCCAGGCTAAAGTGGGGAGCTGCCGACATCAACATAGCCAGGGTGAGAACAAGCATCTGATATTGCTTGGAGTGTTTTCCACTTTGCCAACTGTCAGCTGTGTTTTCTCGGATGAACCATTTAACTTTTCTCCTTCTCAGGTTGCCAATTTTGCAGAGAAGGAATGGTGATGCTTTTGTATCACTGAGAAGCTTTTCTGAGCTGTAATTAATGATTGGCATGTTTGGGTATTCGGGGAGGAAATCTCTCCTGAATTGCTGCTTTGTGAGATTATTGTTTTTAGAATGGCATGTGAAGAATTTCTTCAGATATATTTCATCTTCTCTTGGTATCCTTCATCTTCCTTGTTCATATGTCCAAAATGTAATTATAAAATGTTCCCTTAGGAAATAAAAATTCTAAGTGGACGTTTTCAAGTCATACTTGAAATTTTGGGAGGAGTAGAGGCTGCATTTGTTACTACTTTTGTTATGGAGTGGTATTGAGCAGCTGCAGCTGTAGATACATAAAAACGGGAGCTGTACGAAACAAACACCAAAACCTTGATCCTTGCCAGTGTGGGTTTGCAAATTGGTGTAAGACTGAGATGGGGTGGGGAAGTCCTCCAAAAGAAAGACAACAACGATCTTTTCCAACCTAAATAACTCTATGATTCCAATTCCTGCATGAGCAGCAGTCACCCAGCACACCAGGTCTATCTGCTCAGGCAAAAGTGATGTTTTGTGAGGGAAATGTGAAGGTCCCCTTGCTTCTGGCTCACCAGGACTTCTTCCAGAGTGGTGGAACAGCAAGGAAAAAAGGGCAAAGCTACTTGGTTAAAAACCAGAGGAGCAATTGCCAAGGCTCTGGTGACATGGGAAGGGGGAGAAATGATGGAGGGGTCAGACACTGAGTGCAAGTGGGTGCAGTGGAGAAAGGGGGCTGGAAGGAGTAGCTAGCAGGTGTGATCCTCACCAGGAGCTTGAACCTGGGCTCGAGCAAGTGAAGATAATGTTTATGAAGATGAGTGGAGGGAAGCAGGGATGAAGGTCAACCCAATTCAAATGAGTGTAGATTTTATTTTTCTGATGATAGTCCTATTTTTGTTGTAAATGTAGTAGGTTGTAATCCAATTTGCTACTCCAACACCCAACCTCCAAACAATTATGGAATGATTCATTTCTTTGCTGGCATATGATTGTGTTTTTAAAAATATGGCCTCTAAAAATAATAACCAAAACATTTACATGCATTATTCTCTAGCCATGGAGGATACAAAAATTCATGTCCAAATTCTACCATATTTGGGAAAAAAAAGTTAAATCTTCAGGATATAATAATGCCTCCTTCAATTTGGGATTTTTAGGTTCATATACAAAAGGTGCTTTGCTACACTTTTTTGTCTTGCCCTCTGTCTGCATTTTTAATGATAGGTGTGCTTCTAACTAGCACTCAGCTTCCTGCTTCCTCATTAAAAGCAAACAGTAAAGACAGGCCAAGATGTGTCAGAGGAAGAAAAGAAACTGAGAGAAACCCATCCCAGTTTGGCACTGGCTCTCTCTGTTACAACCTGAAAGGTGGTAGTAGCTAAAGCATTATTCCTGCAGTTCTCCAAAGGCGTAATGTGGAAAGATTTTGCAGACTGTGTTCTTTGGTATTTTAAATTAATGCAATAAAAGGTATTTATCTGTGCCTTTACCCTCACTGGACAACAGACCTCTGGTTACTTTTAACCAAGGCTCCCAGCTTTTATAGCTTCTGCTGTGAGTTAATCAATAGCCTAGTAATGAGCGAGCTCTCTGCCTCCACCAGAGCTGAGAATATTACTATGGGTGTGATTGCTTTAACTCAGTATTGTGGGATGATAAAGTACCTTTTAATAGAACATTAACATTAATCTAAACAAGATTAGTGGAGCAAGGCATTGTACGAATAAGCTTGCTCAATTAAAACAGATGGTCTTCCATGCTGAATCCCATTATGTTAATAAAGCCTCCCTTGCATGCCCACACACTCGGGCGTGAGCTCCCCCGTTCCAGTTGCAAGGAGTGTGGCACATATAAATGTGCTCAGCTTTGTGCCACAGCACTCGTTTTATCATCTCTTACTCTGAGAGCTCTTCAGAATTTCATATTTATCAAATTATTTCTGAGTGATTAACATGAGATCTTTACATTTTCTTCTAATTACATGTCTGCCATTAATCTTCCCTATTTCTTTTGCCCCGAGCATTTTAGAGAAGGTGGAGAGTGATAGGATTCAGCAATTAGAATCGGCTGTAAGCATGATTAAGGCTGTCTAAAACCAGGGGAGAAGAAAAAATCTAAGACTGCAGCAACACTAATGTGTAGTGTTAGCTGAAATTAATGATCAAACATTGCATCTTAGCATCTTAATATTGTCTCAAGCAAAATGGCTTTACATTTGGAAGTAACACACACTCACAATCTAATCACTGTTTTTTCCCCCAGACAAGCTTTTACTGTTCATTACTAGAAGAAACAGAGTTTTGTTGCTTCAATGATTATTTTTTCTGGTGCAGAAACACAATAAAATAGTCACATGTATTAGGAGACAGTAAGCTTTTCAGAATTTTTTAATTTCTTGCTTTAAAGAAACCTTTTAAGGAGTAATTCATCTCTCATGCAATCCTTCCAGCCCAAATCAGCTGAATTAAAAGGTGGCATAAACAGACGTGATTTGACCTTGTGTACCCACACTCTGCCTTGCTGCTAGAACAGAAGAGAATATTTTAGTTATCTAGCTAGCTAGGGCTAAGCAGAGTAAATCACTAGATACTGTTCATCTTAAGTTGTGAAGTTTGGAGCTGGCAGGATGTTACCATAGAGTAAGAGTTACTGCTTTCTCCTTTGCTTATCTTGGTGTATTGTAGTCTTGATTGTCTTTTGGCCCTCATTTGCCAGAAAACAGTGTCAGAAAACTGCCTAAATACCAATCTAATGGAGATAATCCTGCTCAGGAGGCTGCAGTGTAGTGGTGATGTGGTGCCATAACAAGTGAGATTTGGTCCAGCCTAGGACCTTTGTCCTTCAGTCTTCCCTTTAAATCTATTTCGAAAACAGACGAGCATATAATGCCAAATGGAACCAAGATTTTCAAGATGGTCACCATCAAGCCCCATAGTGAGAGGCTGGAGAGGTCACAAACACTTTCTGTGGGGCGCTGAGTAGTAGCTGAAAAAATCCATTAATCCCTTAGTTCATTTCCTGCACTACTCAGTTGGATGCTCCCTTTCAAATCAAAACCCAAGTGTTCTTCCTGTGCCCAGAAATAGGGAGGTGACTTTGGAAAGGAACTAAACCATCACTGAAGCAATGGCTGTGTGTCTGCTCTGTGTTTCAGGTGTGAATTAATTTTAGTGGAAGTACTGTCTGGAGAGCCAGTCTGCCTGATAGATGTCAATTTGGAAAACACCTCTATAGGGTGAACAGAGGCTGTTAATTATTGATGGTCACTGGAAACCGAGTGATGGATATGTACACCACTGCTCAGTCTACTGTGGATTAAATGTAAAGAAAATTTAATGTGAAATTATGTATGATTGACAAGTCAATAACTGTTGTCTAAAACTAGCTAATATGCTGGTGGGAGTGTTGGCTTTTCATTTCTCAGGTTTCCGTGGCTGGCTTTTCCAGAAACGAGAGCCTCAGATGTCTCTAGTTTGTAACTCAGAAACACCAGCTTTCCATTAATGATAAATGGACAGTAAATCACAGGAGAAAGCAAGGAGGTGTTTTAGATGGGAAAGTCTGTTCCAGAGGATAAGCTTTCTACCCTTAAAGCTTGTAGAGTTTGTGTGATAACAGGTAGCTCCTGAAGAAATATCCATTTGGTTCCTGGTAGCAGGGGCTTGGTACAAGTCATCAATCATTGTCAGAAATCAGCAGTGCCACACGAGCACGAGGTGTGGGAATTGAGCTGCAGAGAGATCGCTCACTGATTTCTCTTGCACCAACTGAGCATAACTGAATGGGATATTGGTCCTTTGCTGCTTAAACAGCCAGAAATAACAGAGTAGAGAGCAAACATATAATATCACCCTCCGTAGGGGCGTTGCGTAGCGCAGATACCTGAGGAGGAGGGCTGCCTAAGCATAGGACAGTGGTTTTAAACAAGACAGCCTGTATTTTTCGATCTGAAAATGCTGGCTGGCTGGATCTTCCCCAAGTGGCTGCATTCCTCCCCACTGCCTTTTCATTTTAGAGCTTCAGTCCCTTTGGTGCTAAAGGAAATAAGTGGTTTTCAAGCCATGCGTGCTGCAGGTGGGTGCTGTGCAGGTGTCCTGGCCACGTGTACACGGAGAAGAGTATGTCAGCCTTGCACTATTGCACATCCCAGCCTCCATCCTTGTGCACTGATGGAGGCTCCTAGGGCAACTCCATGACCTGATCTTCAACAGGAGATCGAGGTCCATGGTTTTTTGGGAGGGGCATTCACTGGAGGGGTTGGAGTCCTGCAGACGAGGAGGATTTACCTGTATAAGCCACGTTCAACAAAAAGATTTGCTTCGGTTTGTTTTTTTAAAAAAAAACATTTGGAAAAGCATTGAGGTTAACTGTACAGGTTGCTGGTGTGACTGGTTGGGGCTCAGTGAAACTAAATGTGTGCCTTCTCCTCTGTTTAATGACCTGGTGGTGAGGTGGGTCCACCACCCCAAATGTATTCCCAGGTCAGACAAGGGTGATGGCAAATGGCTAATAGAGTAATTTTCACTATAATTAGCTTGTGCATACTTCTGAGCACAAAAAATAATCAAGGCTTCCTATTTCAGCAGTGAAGTATGTGGTATCTTTAAAAGCCCAGGACCCTGATGTTTCATAGAGACACAATAAAGCTGTTAATGTGTCAGTGAGCCTGGATCAGAAGGGCTCCTGGAAGTTTGGATGATTTTTAGTAGGTAATTCAGATGACAGATTGTGAGCTCTTGCTGGTATTTACATGCAAGAGAAATAAAGTAATATTCTGTTGTGGCAGCCACATTTCAAACAGTGATATGTCTTTAGTGCAAGACTATTTATCAGAAACTTCTGGACATCAGAGTAATCACAGGAACAACTGAGTGAGCAACAGAAAGACTCATCAAACAAAGGGAGGGCAGTGGCTGGTGAAGTTTTGATGGCATTGTATTATTACAGAGTAGAAATATATATTGTAACTGCAGAGGATTCCTTCTTCTGGGTGGCTCCTCTTTCCTTTGCTGGCTTTTCTTGTTAGTTTTTCTGTTTGCCCAGTAGTCTGGGTGAGCTGTTTCTGCTTTTTGTTTTAAAGGTCAGAAATGCCATTAAAAGTGTATGTATTATGGTCTAAGTAGTATTTTTTTTTAACTTCAACTTTTCCCAAATTTTTTATTGTAAAAGGTAGAATATAGTTAGTTTTGGCTGATATTTTGGGTGTTGGAAGTTTCAGTTTTGATTAATTCAGGTAGAGTACTAGGTAATAAACATGAAATTGCTGATAAATGTACCATTTATTGTCATTGCCTGTATGAAACAAGAGGGAAATTTAGGACAATTTCGTATTTCCAGGATGGTTTCAGGAAACCTGTACCAATCTCCAGCATATAGTCTGTTACTAGGTCAATTCACTCATAATATTATAGACATTAAAGCCAAAAAAGGAGAAAAATTTCCCTTTTAGGCTGAGTCAATAATATAAGCCATCTCTATAAATGCATGTTTTAATTGGCTTATTGGAATCCATGCAAGTAAATTTTGTAGAATGTCTTGGGTTTTGTATAAAGCGAGCTCCTTTTTGTTCTTTGGATGGTTGCTGGGTTTTTTTTTTTCCTTTCTTATCACAAAAGTAATGTGATTACTGAACAACTTGAATTAATTGGAAAAAACTGAGATAAACAAGTGCCCATTCTTCCTCATCTTTTCATATTAGCTTAAATTGAGACCTGATCCAGGATGAATAATTAAATAGTAAAAATTAAAACTTGTGATCATAGCACTGCAGTATAAATGAATACGTACTTGTACTGTGCAAAGATTTATTTTAGGAGTTAGAACAAACCTGAAGGTGTAATTTCATCATGTTACTAACGAAGTGTTTACATTGAGCTAGACATTACTGACAGCAGTAGCTGACAGTCCTTACCAAGGCCTGCTCTTGAAAAAACTGCAAATGTGTGACTGGAAAGTGTTGAAGTGCTGCTGCCCATGTTGGTGACAGGACAGAAGAGCCAGTGCAGTGCCCTAGGGTTGGTGCCAGCTGTGCCTCTCACATCTGTACAGAGGGGATGAGTCTCCAGCTCACGTTTCTTCAACTCTCTGTGGTCCCTGTTGGTATTTTGGAGTTGTTGTGTCATTAAGTTGTGACCACAGAATCACAGAATGGAGTGGGTTGGAAGGGACCTTCAAGATCACCTAATTCCACCCCCCTGCCATGGACACCTTCCACTATAGCAGCTTGCTCAAAACCCCATCCAACTGGGCCTTGATATCCATGTAATTCATAAAAGAAGTGGGAATCAAGATTTGATTGGGCTTTCGTTCATACCATTCATCAAACTTGTTTAACCTTTAAAAGATATCAGCCAGTCGATGTTTCTTTTTCAACCCATCAATCAATAAATAAAAAATAAAATTACAACCTCATAACTGACTTTTATGTTATTAAATGGCCTGACTTTTTGATTTCAGCTTAAAACTCTCACAGCTGAGCTGGGGACCAGGCAGCACAATGACGGGCAGTTCTAAGAACACTTCCACAGAATGTGGTATTTTTTAATCATGTTTCCTCTAGCAGTCGCTTCAGAATGATAAGTAGTGGATGTCAGTGTGGATTTGGAAGAAAAGGTATCTGTTTACATGCAAAACTTTTTAATTAAGAAACACATACAGAGCCAAGATAGTTCTTACATTCCTATTGCTTTACCTGGAGGGTTTGTTGGCTTGCAGATGGCTCAGCACACAAGTCACGCTGTGTGCTGACACTAGGGGAGGAAAAACTCAGGTATTGTCCCTTTTTGCTTTCTAATTTCAGCAGTTCAGACATCTGAGGCAATTTCTGTTTTCCATCATATTCCCAAAAATTCTGTGCTATGAGTAGGACAAGGTTCTGCCTCAGTGCTCGGACCTGAGCTGTCCAGTCAATGTGTTGGGCTTGCAGGGATCATGTCTGCTGGTCTTCATCAAGGATGTCTGTGTGGACCCACTAAAAGTTTTCAGAAGATTCATCATGTAATAGAAACATCAGGACATGTCCAAAGTAGTTTCCAGTCTTTTGGAAGATGAGGAGAAAGGTTGGTTGGGTTTGTCACATCCTTTGTTTTTTAGCAGAATTAGTTTTGATAGATGACATGGAGACGGAGACTTTTGAAGTTTGCAAGTGATGTTTATTTATTGCACTGTAAGTTCCGCTGTCGTGGTAGTTATTAAACCATACAAATTAAAAAGTCACTTCTAAATCAACTTATTCCCAGAAAGATCAAGAGTTTCATTAGGGAAAAAAAGAAAAAAAGAAAAAGCTTAGTCAAAAAAATTTCTCAGGAGGAAGGCTTCCAACAATAGCATTCCTGATTGTGTTACTCTTACCCAGGGGAGGAAGAATGTTTTATTCTTCAGGTGCAGTCTGGGTCTGTCTCGTCTGCTGAGGAAGTTCCAACTGAGAGAGATGCTTTAAAATGAGGACACCTGACCATTGGAACTGTCTCAACATCCCCCAAAGAGCCATTGGAGTGGTGCAGTAATGAGGGATTTTTATCCATCACCACACTGGTTAGGATTAGGAGCACCATTCTTTTTTGTATTTTCTTTAGGGGTTTATTGTTATACAAAGCAACTTCTTTAGTTTCATATTATTCAGGAAATCAGGTAAAGGGTTGCTTGCTAATAAATGGTTTCAGTGGTGCTTTTACTTCATCTAAAAATTCAGTATAGGGATTTCCTTAATAAAGACCATATGCATATTTTAAGTATATTTTTGTACTATTTTTAGAATGAGCTTTCAGTTTGTAGTTAATAGTGTAGAAAAATATCTAGATGGATAAAACAAATACAAATATAATAGTTACAAGATCTACTCATAATTAAAACCCAAGGGGAGTGAAGACATGCAATAAATCAGAGTTTATATGAACCAGATGTTGTCTATTTTAGGCAGTGGTGGAACTCCATGTGGCTCTCAGAGGTGAAGCTGAGACTTTGTGGACAATAAAATATATATTTTTAACAGCACCTGCTTGGTGCCAGAACTCACACACCTCTGTCCTTTGCTGCTCTTCGGCCTAAAGGTGGGCTTGGTTTGGCTGTCTTGTTTTATCTGTCTGCAGCTGGATAGTTTATGGAGCCTGAGAGTTTTAAAAAGCTTTAAAATGAGAGAAGAAAGAATTTGTGAGAGAGAATCTGATCACGTAGTGGGATGCTGCTGGTGAAGGATCACATCCTGCATCTGAGAAGTGTGTGTTGTTGTACAGGTTTTGCAAATCCAATTATGTTTTAAAAGCAAAGTGGAAAAAAAATCTGATCTCTCCAGGCTGATGCTATCTGCGCTCAGGAGCAATTTGATCATAACCCTCTTTATATCCGTCTCTTCCTCTGCTGAAGTTCCCTACCTTAAAATGAATTTTTTCTGAGACTACTCACTGGGGGAATCTAAACTGGTCTTTGCTGTCAGTGACACGTGTATAATGGCATTTTACTGCTTGTCTTATCCAGCACGTCTGAGGAATCCTGCTGCTAATTGTTGTATTATTAGCTGCCCGCACAGCCCTGGGGGAAGAAGTGGCCCTGGCACTGCCGGGGCTGGAGTGATGCAGGATTGACTTGAGTGAATGAGAGACACATCCCTCTTACAGCAGCTCCCCACTTTCCATTCCCTTTCAAAATTTGGGAGGAAATGAAGGGCAAAATGGGCTCTGCCTGACCACTGGCTCTGCATGTGGGATGCTGCCCATAGGTGGTAAAATGCAAATTTCATTGCAGCAAGACAATATTTTCCTTTTGGATTCTGGTTTTTGTGTGCTTTTGGAAAGCATTTGGCAGCCACAGCAAGTATGTTTACAAAAAGAGCAGAACTGGTAAAGTTCAGGTTCGTGTTTGGATTCAGCCCCAGCAAACTGAAGCTGAAGCTGTGCCAGACGTTTGAAGCTGCCAGACGACAGTTCATCTCAAACAGAAAGCTGAAGAGGGGGAAAGAAATTTGTCAAATGTATTCCATGTGGAATTTCAGGCAATTTAATTTGATTCACTACACTCTGAAATGTCTTGGACTTCCCTATTGTTTCTTTACTTTAACACTAAATTTGATACCTTCTGGGATCTTCAGTGCTTTGTACTGCATTTGTCACGTTCTCTAATTTACTGGCTTCAGTCTCTCTCGGTTTTAATTGAAGGGACCAAGCTTTGCAAAAGCACTCCATGAAATTTAAGGCTGTTGGTTGAATTTTGAGGTCGTTCTTCAGGCCAGGGGAGGGATGCTTTTCTGCTGTTTGTCACTGAGTAAGCAGGGGCAGAGGGAGTGAACTGGCAAGAGGACTTAAGGGAAAGTTACAGTAAATCTCATCCCAGTGACTCCATGAGCAGCAGCAGCCCAGCTCTGTGGCTGCAGGGATACTGTGGTCAGGACGTGGTCTGTTCCAGGGTGGCTGCAGAAGCCAGGAAGTTCATTTTGGTTCAGCGATGACCTCCACTAGATTGTGTGGATCTGTGTTTATTGTGGTTCTGATTTTCCAGTTAATTTCCTGCTCTGTGGGTGAATTTCCTGTGAAGTCAGTGGACACTGGAGCCCAGCCCTGGGGCAGGATGCTCTGGCTCTCTGCAGCTGTGCAGCTTTGCCATCTCTTGACTTGCTCAGTGTTTATTACCCACCAAAGTGCAGTTTGGGCATCGAGGCTACTTTTTCCCCTCCTGCTCCCTCTGACCAAATGCCAGAAACAGAGCCTGGAGCCTCCTTCTGTAAATAAAACTCTCTGAATCTGTCCAAATGTCAAAGCAGTTGAGCCCACCAGGTACCAAGCAGTGTTTTATTGTACATATTATTTATTTCTTTTGAAACCTACAGAAATGTGCAGGTTACAGCTGAAGGTAAAGGACTGCAGCTGCTTCTTGTGTAGGCAGAAGAGCAGAGGTGCACAGCAGCTGTAAGTTAAATATAGCTACCCTGCCTTGATTCTCCCAGGTAACAAAGTCTTCCGTTTCTAATATTCTTGCCTGAAACATCTATTCATTTACTGCATTGTGGTCTGACTCCGGGATCAGCGTACGTTCACACCTGAGCCAGGCTAAGGAAGATGAGAACACTCAAGCCCAAAGTTGTCAGTGTTTACACACAAGCCAAGTCCACAAGGAGTTCAGTGTCTTTACTGGCGTGTCTGTTTTTGTTTTTTTCCCCCTGACATGTGCAGCCTCTGTTTCTAGGTGTTGAGAGTTTGTTTGTTTGAAGAGTGTGAGGAGAGAGAAGCCCAAGGCTGTCTGACACGGCTGCAGTTGGAGCATCTCTTTCAACTTCTTTTCCTGGGCTGTAAATGGCCTCTGTTCACTTTGTATTTTTTTTCTCACTAAAAATTTTTCTGCAGCTCTCCATGCCTTTCAAATATAGTTCTTGAAAATTGAAAGGGGATCTGTGACAGAGAGGAAAACCTCTCAGGGCCACCAGGTTGCTGTTGGTTGTGGAGATGATTGTGGTCATGCAGGAGCTGTATGTCCTTGCCCAATTCCCTTCACTGCTCCCAGTTTCAGAATGTTCCTGGTCACTGGGCTTTCTGCTCTGCCTGCGAGTGCTCCATGCATCACATGGGGTTTCTCTCCAATACAGGCCCAGCCTCCCAGTAACTTCTTCCAGGGATGAAGATACGATGCATGAGCAGCTGTTACAACCTAGAGATTGCCCTACAATTACACAGGCTCCTCCCTTTATAATGATCACACCAAGCTACCATAAAACCTGCAGTTTTTCTTCAAGAAATGCTTAGTGATGTTTAAAATCTTTTCCCACGTAGGTAGTTTGACAAACATGAGAGTGTTGTGGAAATCATTAGCATTGAGAGTAAAACCTCCAAATAAAGTGCCCTGGGATTTATGAGCTCTGTGCTGGTAATAATAATTAGAACATATCGTGCTGCAGGTAACTCCCACAACTTGCACTTTGCTCTGAGGCTGAGAAACTCATTGATTAATCCATGGGGTCAATCAGTCCATCTTGTTTGGAGAGTTAATGATAGAAAGCCTGTGCACCAGGACTGGGAGTGAAACGGGTTTATTTACTGCTGCTTAATCAGAGAACCCAAACTCTCCTGTAGAGTGGTGAGAGGTTTGTTTCTACTTAGCCTTTAATTGCAAAATGATCTCATTAGTGCCATAGTGAATATCAGTACTATCCTACAGACACATGGAATTTAAAGAAAAGCAAAGAACAAAAATGGTTTCCCAAAAAATCTCAGCATCTGCCAAAACATGTGGTGCAGTTGGTATTTGCAGGATTACCCAAACCAAGCTTCTCTTGATTAGCCTTTTAATCCAAAGATGGAACATCAGCTGCACATCTCAGTGGCTTTGGTGTACCTTGCTGTTAGAAACAGAAGAGAACTGTCATGCTAAGACTTGTAGGAAAGGTCCAAAGATAAAGATATCTACTGAGAACAACATGGAGTTACTATGTCATTTACCAAAAAGAAGGGTAACCTTCAGAGTCATCCAAGCTTTGCTGCTTTGCTGAGGACTTCAGACTAAGGAAGTGTCTTTCCTGCAGCTTCTGTCATCAGTGCCTGCCTCATGTATTAGTTAACCATTTCTGAAATGTCTCAGTAGGGTTGAGGGAGAGTGAGTGGGTCTCAAATGGGCAATGAAATCCCAAGGGAAGCAGTCATTGCCAAAGCAGGTGCTGGAAGCCCAGAGGTGAGGTTGCATAAGGATGGCAAAGCCCTGAGCATGAAAATGTGGAAAGCAGTGGAAAAAAAAATATCTTTAACACAGGCACCAGTAGATGCAGGTTCATGTTTCTGTGCTGAAGAAAACGCTTGAATGTGAGTTCACATCCTGCAAATTCCATTGAAACTTGCTGCCCTTTGAAATCTGGGAAGTGTCTCTCTGCCTTTGTGGCTTGGATGTAGAAAATCAGGGATAAAAAGACTCCTCTGAACCCAATGCTAAATACCAGGAAGAGAATAGAGGGGAATACTCCCTTTACTAATACTTGTTTCTAATCAGATAAAAATAAGTGACAGTGTAGGAAGAATCCCTCTACTAACTGCCAGAACTTGTCGATTTATCAAATTTTTTTACTGTTGCTCTTTTCTGAGCTCGCCTCAGAGCTGACAGTGTATGTTTTACAGTGCAGCAAGGTAGATTGATTGATCATAAATAGAAAAGCCTTTGGGGTCTCGAGCTGATGTTTTAGCTTCAGAAAAAAACCTGAGTAAAGCATGTTAATGTAGAGAAAGGAGCCTGGTTTAATTGGACCAACTCCTGGCTTGCTGAAAATTAATGGCTGGCTGGCTGTTGCCAGAGCGATTCATCTTTTCTATCATGTTCTACAGTCCTTCTCTCCAGGGGTCTGTACTCCCCTCCAATTCCAAACCAAAAGTGAAATACACTTCTTCATTTTTTCTTCCTTAAAAACATGTATTTTAGTTGAATTGGCTTCCAGTAAATGAAAAATAGCACGGGTGGGAATGTGAAGGAGGCAGTCCATGTCTGGGAATTGGGTTTTGTTTACTGTAGAGCTGGTTTGGTTTTGTTTGAATGGAATTTAGATCTTTTTTTAATGTACTCTCAACTCCTCATTGCTACTGGCTGACTGTACAGGTAACAGAATGACTTTCTAAAGGGTCCTGATTTCAGTCTGTTGAAATGTATTGTTCCTTTTCTTCTCATCTGGCCATGGAAACAGAAACCCTGTGTAAGCAAGAGCTGATAAAAGTGAATATAAAACTGGAAAAGGTGTCGAGAGCATTTAGGTGGCTCTGGAAATGAAAAGATGACTTTGCCATGTAGTTCCATCGAGCCCATAGAAATATTTTCTTTAATAAATGACTCGTGCATGAACAAGGTTTTCCATTTTTCCCATAAAACCTACAGTCCTGGCTTTGTGGAGGCAGAACAGCTGCAGATGAATGTGAGGCAGTCAGGAGTCCACTGGTGTGGGCCTAAAACCTACATGGATAATTTGATCATGGAGGGGGTTGAACTTTGGGGTTTAGAGAGAAGAGACTCAGAATGTAGTTTAAAATACTTTTGTGTGCCTTTTGAAATCTGTCTTCATTTCTGCTGGAGGTTGATTTCTGCTTGTTCACCAATTCCGAAGTGTCACAAGTTGACTTGCACACAGAGGGATTTCTAACAAGCATGTAATGGGTTGGGAATGTCATGAATGTTGTATTACTGCATATTCCAAATAGGAGGATGCACTATAACTGAAGATTACAAGAAGATAAATAAAGAAAGATTTTGTTTAACATAATTACATATGGTAAATTGTTATGGTAATTTACTATTATTCCAGCAAGGCAAATATTAGCAGTCATAGCTTAGTGATCATAAATAATGCACTGGAAAATTGGATGTAATGTTTCACATTGACCTGAGATATGGGAAACGGGTGAAATTGCAGCAGATTCCTGTGCCATTAATTGCAAGAAAATAACATTGAGTACATGCTAAATCATGCCAAATGTTTTCAGCAGATGATAGACTGTGGGGCAGTTGATTAATTCTCCAAACTCATGCATTATTTTTGTTTTTTATTCCAAGAACACTTAATGAATTATCAATGCTTTGTGAATCCGAGGGTGGGAGTGTGCACATTGTTATATACCTTCATATACCTGCCAACATATATCCATTTATTTGCAGCAGTTTTTTGTATCAAAGCATTTTTTTAAACTGTATACTCTTAAACTCGATCACTAGGGATATGTTTATTAGTCTCTGAAGCAGCTGTTTGAATTGCTGTTTTTACCTTTTACTAGTAGAGTTTGGTTCTCCCACAGTGCTATAAATATTAAATAAAGACACTAAGAGTTTATTAGTGTGATATCTTTTATGGGGACATGGTTGAAAATGTAACCTATAAAGTTAGTAATGGGAGGATGAAAATTACACATTGTCTCCATCAGGTTTTACAGCCATCATTTTTTTTATTTATAAGTTGCTTTTCTTGTACAGAAGGAGGAGGGCTCTGAGAATTTTATTGACTGCAAGAAGCAAATCTGGTTGTGTATTGTGAGAAAGTGTGGGATTTACTGTAAGTAGGAATGGGATAGAAACAGGATTCTGGACTTACATGTAGCATTGTGTGTAAGTGTGGTGGCTCTTGTCAGTTTTAATTTCCACAAAACACTGAAGCAGCAGCATCTCTGAATTCTTTCAAAGTGGTCAAAATGCCTGTGGTACCTGGACACATCCAGCCATTTAACACCGGAGAAACAAAATAGGACAAGATAGGACAAGAGGGGATGGCCTCAAGTTGCACCAAAGGAGGTTTAGGTTGGATATTAGGAAAAATTCCTTCATGAAAAGGTTGTCAAGAAAGGCTGCCCAGGGAAGTGGTGGAATCACCATCCCTTGAAGTGCTCAAACATCATGTAGATGTGGCACGTGGGGACATGGTGTAGTTGTGGAGCAGGAAGTGTTATGTTAATAGTTGGACTCAATGATCTTAGAGGTCTTTTCCAAGCTTAATGATTGTGTGAAAATCCTCTTGCCTCCATTTCAGCATTTCCCTTTTGCAGACAAGCTATTTTAGTCACAGAATTCCACTATGTATTTACATTTGTTCAGAAGACTCCATTTCACACAGCAATTGCAATAAGTTATGTGACATTCCTTAATTTTTTTCATCTGGCACTAATTTGGAAACACCCATCTGTTTGTAGGGATAAGCATCCTACTCTGTTTGCTTTTTGAAGTGCCTGTGAAAGTCCATTTTCCCCATTTATAATTTTTATCCCTTCTATGTGGGCGATGGAGGCGGTGTCAGCTGGCTGTTTGCATTTCAGGACGCAGATCCCAGCTTTGCTCGAGGTTTCCAGTGTGCGGCCATGGGGAATTCACTCGACTGCAGTTGGTTCCCGCTGCTATAAAGCAGTTTTCTCACAGAATCGCAGAGGGATTGCATGAACATAAAGAAAGATGCCTTGAAAATGTGGCCGTGTAAAATTTTATACTCAGTACTTACTTTGTCAAATAAATGCCGCTTCCCAACAAGGCACAGCGCGCTGCGCTTGCCATTAGCGCTTAATGGAGAAATCACTTGGTGAGGCTGTGCTGTGCTCACAGGGTGCACTTCTGTCGTTAACGGAGTGGTTTCGTGCCTCTTCTTAGACAACAGCTTCCTATCCACTAAGGACATGCTTGGGTCTTTTTGATTTCTGCCTTAGTGACACACATAGGAATTCTGGCCAGGACTGAACCCCGTTGCAGAAGCCAGAGGAGAGATGGGTAAATGCAGACTTTTGGGAGCGTTGGGCCAGAAGGTCCGGGGCAGGAATACAAGAGATATGCTCGTGATCGCACAGAAGGGACATTTCTGTGCATGCTGAGGTCTCTGCAGGTTGCCCAGACATCTGAAATTTCCAAAGGTTACAGTTAAGCCATCCTCACCTTAGTGTTGTTCACAGGAGGTGCATTTGGCAGCTTAGGTTTATCACAGTGTACCGGGTGGAAGGGAGCTGGTCAAGAGACACAACTTGAAAAGCTGATGGATCCCACTGGAAATAGTGCTGTGTATTGGATCCTTTAAAGCCCATCAGGAAAGAAACATCTTTGCAGCAATAATCCTCAAAAACAGAGTCCTGAAGGTACCCATATCCTGAACTGTGGGATGATGTCCTGCCAGGGGGTATATCCTAATAAACGAGTGTTATCCCTCCTGCTCTTCTAGCCCTGTGCAGCTTGCCAGAGAGGGCACTTTTTAATGGACTAGGAGAAGTTAAAGGAGAATCCAGAGGATAAGGCTAAAAGTGAATTCTTTGGTTTATACCATTTACAGTCCTGTTAAATTCAGTGTATTTCTCAGACGTTTGGGGGGCAAGGAAGTTCAGTGTATTCATACATCTTTCCAGATCTTTGCTTGATCATTTGACTCTGTCCAGCCAGTTTAACAAGCTAAATAATAAAAGGGAACAATGCAAAACTTGTTGAATTTTTTTTTTTCAGCCTGGGTCTTTTCTGAAGAAAAATACCGATTTTTTTCCTCAGATGCCCAGCAGTTTGCTGCAGACTCCTGCAGCTTTTCTGCCCATCACTCAGTACCTGTTTCAACATATCAAATTGTCGTACTTCCTGCTTTCATAGAGAAGCAATTAAAAATGATGAGGGTAAAGGGTTAAACCTAAAAACCTGCTAATGAGGGTGCCTTCTTGGTTTTCCTTTCATCAGGCATTAGATACTGTTTTCAGCATAAGCTTTCGATAAGCATCACTGAACATTTTTCCAGCATATTTTTAAAAAGTTGGGGGTTTTTACCATCCTGTAAAAATGATAGATGCGTGACTCTGCTGTTTATCCGAAATCCTAATTACTGATGCTTCAGCTTTTGAATGTTAAATTCATGCAGTGTTCTTTAGGCTTCAGACTGGTCAAAAAAAGATTGATTTGTGTCCACAGAGAGTTCTAAGTCTAGTAAACACAGCCAAGGTTTGTTTGTTTATTTATTACATTATTTGAAAGTGAAGAGTTGCATCAGCTGCAAATTACGTAGACTTAGAGATTTCTAAAGAAGAAAAAGAAAAAAAAAGGCTGAGGTAGTCTGCCATTTAATGAAATTTTAATTTCTGTCTCCGTGAGAGCAAAGAGTAGAGGTAAGAGGTGGAATTTGAAAATATGAATGAGTTCTCCTTTCCTTGAGCTATGTTATTTATTATAGAAAAATAGCTTGATTTTTTTTCCCCCTCAATCTTATGCACATATATTTGGAAAAAGTATTTTATACATAAAAAAATATATATATAGCATTAATATATTATGTGGGGATAGATATATAGATAAATATATAGCAGTTTATCTCAGTAGTCACATGCCAAGTAATCATTTTCACTGGGCAGCAAGGATGATTTAGGATTTCTAATCACAGAATCATTTAAGTTAGAAAACACCTCCAAGATCATTGAGTCCAACTTTAACCCAGCAATGCCAACCCGCCACTAAGCCATGCCCTTGCAGCCCTGTGGTGGTGAAAGTGTGAGCAGCTCATCTACCCCGTGGTCATCCCTGCGGGGTGGAATCTTCTGCAGAGCTGCTCAGGTGAGCCAAGGCCTGTTGCAGGGTGACTGAACACTATAAAATCCTTATGTCCTTGAAGCCTTTCTGTGCTTGCAGTTCCTGAAGGCTCTTAGGAGAGGGAGCTGACTGTGCTAATCCATTGCTGAGCATTCACCTACCTGTACTACCTGAGAGGAGCGATGTGGAGCAGAGACACTGCATGTTTAAAAAAAATAAAAAAAGATTAGACGATTTCTCTCAGGGTTTTCTCTGTCTCTAGTCAAGTTTGTTTTAAACTAATGGAAGTAATTAGCAAGTCACAGAGGGACTTTGTCTACGAGGTAGCCATTTTTAGATAATGGAGCATAAAAGTCGACACAGTGACATATGACACCAGAGCAGCATATTGGAGCCACGTGCTGTGTCTTAAACAGATGTTTAAGTACTTTGAATACTGAAATCACTACGTACACGTATAGGAAGATTGTTGGGCTTTTTGCTCTTAGACTGCTAGTACACTGTAGGGCTTTCTTTTAATCTCCATAAAATCAAAGTAAGCACTGAAATGTTTTTAATGTGCAGTCATTATCACTCCTTTCTCCCTCCTTCAAGTATCTTTCCAAATATGATACGTGGGAACTTCAGGAGGTAGGGATGGAACTTGTGTTTTGCATGGCCATTACACAGCAGAGGGATGCAGCAATACACCAGCTGATGTGCTGGGTTTCTAACAGTGCTGATGGCACTGAGCTGAAAATAAATAACATTTTAGAAGTGAAGCACTTGATGTGTTTGCACATATTTATTGTAGCTGTGAATGCAGGGGAGATTTGCAGAAATTCCTGAGAGATGAAGGCGATCTCACAGCAGGGTAGTCCCAAGGGGAAGGGGGAATCTCTCCTCACAGGCCTCTGAGGCCATCCTGGTTCTTGTAGATGCCACCAAACCGTGTGTGTGCTTAACCTCTTCCAGTGTATTTGGTTTTTTTATATACTTGATAACTTTATCCACCTTATTTTTATAAATCAGTGTGTGACATCCGCTGTTTGTGCCCAGCAATTGCTGCAGCATTAGGTAACACTTCCCACCACACACATAAAAATGTAGGAATGGGATCTAAATAAATACACAGCAGAGAAAGCCTTTGTAAGATGTACAGTTACGACATGACCACAGCACTCCAGTTAGTGAGGGATGCAGTTTGGTGAAGGAGGGGCAGGATTTTCCCTTCCTCCACCACATTTTGCTCCTCATTTCTCCATACTTTGGTGCCAGGGGCTTTGGCAGCAGGATGGGTTGAGCCATTTCCTGGCTGCCTTGCCATCTCTTGGATTTAGTTTAAATCCAGATTAGCCCTTGCTTCAGCTCAAAGCAGCACTGCAGAGCAGTCAGCTGTGGTACAAGGGGAAAGGGATGGTTGGGGTAAAACTATCCCAGGAGCTCCTCTTGTTTGGGTTGCCTCTGCATCTCTTCTCCCACCAGAGCCAGTCTAGGTAGGATCCATCTGACCCAGCTCTTCTTCTGCAGGAATTAAGTGCCTGCTGAACCCCCATCAGACTTGATCCAGCAGGTTTCCCTTGTCTCAGGGCAGGCTGGAGCATCTCTGCTGAGCTCTCAGCAGCCTCAGCATGAGAACCGTCTAACGATCCGAGCTGGAAGGCTCTGCATCCATTCTCACTCACTTGAGATGTTTTTACGGGTACAATATGTTTTCCTTCACCACATGTGTGTTCCACCCCGTGGATTACTCGAATGGCAGGAAGAGTTTTGTCTCCTGTGTTATTAGCTGCAGGTTCAATTTCTATCAGATTTGTCAATTTTGTCGTATAATAGAGTTGGTTCTTTTCTGTCCTAATGTATGTGACATGTTTCATAATGCCAATAAAAATAGTTTTCAAACTAGTCTGTGAATGACTTTCACCAAAAAAAGATGAAAACAAAAATACCAGTGACTGGGGCGCTTTGATGTGACAGAGTAGGCTTTTAAATGACAAATTATGGTTTATGAAGCACAGTTTTACAGTTCCTCTTTGCAATAGCTGTAACATATAAGGGGTCAGCTAGGGTGGGATTGCAGCTTGGGGTAAGAGTCCAGTTCCAGCAGCAGATGGGTGCTCCAAAATGGTTTAAATTTTTTTTCTGTGTTTAATTTTTTTGTTGTTTTTATGTTTCTGATAATGGAATTGTTATGGGCTTTTGAATTTCAGTTAAGAATGTGCAAATAGGCTATCTGGTAAGTAGGTTATTGAAGGGTTAGGGAAATGGAGAACATTTCCTGAAAAAAAAATACCCACATTGTGGGTAATAGACTCCAGTTGAATTTAAAAGATAATGGCGACAAGGGAGAAATCCACTTGTAGAAATGGGGAACAGCTGTGTTTGAGATCTAATGAAACTGTATCAAATACTTTAAAAATGGCTTACAACTCGTTCCCTGGGGAACAGAGATAAAGCACAAGAGCACTCCTGAAAGGTCGAAGAAACAGTTAAATCATTTCCTTGATGGTTATTAGAGATATAGAAGACATCAGTGAAAATTAAATGTCTGAAACTTGTATTTGATTGCTTTCCTTATCATGCCAATCTCACACATTTCTTCCATCTCTTACTCTCTGTTCTAGTAAAATTTAGTAACTGTGCTGGTAACAAGGGAGTTCGGTATGAAACCAACAGCCTGGACTTCAAGGTGAGGGCGGACGGGACCCTCTTCGCTGCCCACCACGTGCAAATGCCCTCAAAGCAGCTGATCCTGATGGTGACAGCGTGGGATCCCCAGACCCTGGGCAGGTGGGAGACCATGGTCAGGTTTCTGGTGGCAGAGAAGTCCCAACACAGCGGACACAAGGTAAGAGTATTTCAGAGCTCTTTTTCTTCCTTCGTTCTTCCTTTGCCCCAAACCATTACAAGTTTTGTGCAGCTGTTTGTGTTGCCTGGTCTGTGGTTCATAAGGAAGGGTCCACTTCCTTATGAGTGAGATACCATGAGCAGCATCAAATTTCTTGCAAATGATTCTTGAACCTCTCTGATGGGAATCATTTAAGGTCACCAGTGAGGGAAGTGTTCATTAAGCTCATAATTTTGTATTTTTAAGTGACTGGTTAGCCCTGTTATACAGTGCAGTTAACATGCATCATGTTTGCACCTCACTGCTAATAATCTGTCTTGAACTGGACTTCAAATAAAACTTGCAAATAAAGGGTGCAGAGTCAAAGTCAAACATCTTCTTGATGGTTATAAGTTCAGATTTCTTCTGTGTCAGAGCAGACCTGGAATCACGCACTGGCTGCTCTGTCATGGATCTCCCTGGATTTCACAGTCATTCCTTTCTCTTGTGAGCTATCTGCATGGCCCTGCAGCTTCCAGAGGGGAGATTTGGGCTTGTTCCTTCCATTGCAAAAGCAGGGAGCATTGCTGCTGCCTGATAAGGAACACATGCTCACATGTTGTACTGGCATTGAAACACAACGTGGCACCACAGTGCCAAACGTCCCCTCTGCTTAGTGCCAGCACCTTTCCTTCCCCACCCTGACAAGTGAAAAGCCAGTGCCATTCAGTATGTCAGAGAGAAGGTTACAGATGGTTCCTTTCTGGTTTAGTTCCATACAGGCAGCTGAAAAGCAGGAGGGGTCTATCCCTGCCCAGCAGTCTGGGAGCAGTGTTCCCTCAGTTAAATGCATTGGTAGGCTGCACAGAGCCATTGGAATTGGCAACTGCTCCACGAAAACACCTTTCTTCTGGTCTGCCCCTTGAGTAGCTCCCTCTTTCCCACCTTTTCCATAACATTGTTGGCAGCAGCAGTTCACATTTTCATTTTCAGTGTTAGTCTGGACTGAAGATCCTCTACTACACTGAGTATGCAGTTATGATGTCTGGTGCCAACTCAAGCAGTTCAATGCTAGGCTGGTTGGGTAGTTACATTTAGGCAGGATTTGGTGAGTAATTGGTTAAAGAGCCTGATTTATTGCTGGATCTTGAAGACCCCCTTGGCAGTGGCTGTAATTTGGATTAATGCATCACAGCAATGGTCAAAATAGCAAGATTGGCCTCTCTTTTCCTTCTGTCTGCAGTGCTTTGACAGAGAGGGCAGGGCAGGGTGGGGAAAGAGGCAGAGACTTCCTGTGTCATATTGTTAGAGCTCCACCATGTGAGTCTGTGCCCTTTGTAGAATTTTTTGCCACATAAGAGGCAAAAAGGAAAAGACTTGGACAAACTTAAATCTTGCAGCTGCCCAGTGGGTTGACCCTTTAATTTTTTCATGGCTTAAAATTATATAAATACATTTCTACTGCTCTTCAGTAAGGCTTGGACTTATGCAAGATGTAATTAAGCCCTGTATGTTATGTCAACTCTATTTGCCATTTTCTAGCCAAAGAAATACTGCTTCCTTCTAAAAGTAATTAAATATTGAAGAAACAAAGTAAGATGTCTTATATACTGCTTCAAATTTCTTCTCAATGTAGCAGAAAGAAAACTAAATAAACACACATTTCTGTTTTAGCAGAATATTTGGTTGGAAATGCATCTAATGTTAATGTAAACTGAACTCTCATTGAAAACAGAGAGCTAAGCTTCTTAAAATTCATATCCCTGCTTTCTAAAAGCCTTATTAGTGTGTGGTTCAAGGCAGGAAAAATACAGAAAACAAGACTAATGACAAGGTCATAAGTAGTTTTATTGTGGGTCCATATTGCAGGCATCAGACTTGTGTTTTATTTAAATGCTAGTGGGTTTTGCAAGCAAAATAATCCTTTGTTTCCTAAAGAAATAACTATGATTATGAGATTATTTTAAAAAATAATAGTGTTTATGCTGAATAAAAACCCCAAACCTAACAATAGCCAGTTCAATATATTTCAGGGCATGACCCCTATATATTTTGTGACTTTTACTAGAAGCAGATTTCACATTTGGTTTTCTATGCGTATTTTGTGTAGTATGACTCAAGCGGGACTACATAATTTTTTAAAGACATTTCAGACTGTTGTATTATTTTCAGGATATGGAGATGGAAAATACATGAGGGAAAGGAAGAGGTGATCTGAGAGAGGGAGAGAGACCAGATCTCTGCTGTAGTGCATCCATCCCTTTCCAATTTACTTTGTAAATTTGGGACCAACTTTGTGAAAATGCTGAACAGTTGCCAGACATTAAAAATAATTGGCCTAAAGTTTGCTTTCCACACCTTCTGATCACTATTTCTCGGCACCTACAGCACAAACAAGTCCTTTTGCCTCACTCACCCATCCTCTGTGTTCCTGTGGGCATCATGAGTGATGGCCCTCAGTCAGGGTAGCCCCATTGTCCCTCTGAACCACTTCTGAAAGGATAAATCAGAATTTAGTTCATGATTATCAGTGGCTTAAAGCTTTGTGAAAACCAGTCCTCCTGGAAAGGCAATTATTAGACATTTGTTTTATTGTGGAAGTTATAATACAGAATAAATGTTACAGGAGAAGTCAGCATTTTTGGGATATTGGCTGAGGTTTTGGGAGACCAGGAGGGAGCCTGCCTGCACAGTGGGGGCAGTGGGCTACTTACCAGGAGGGCACAGAGGTTTAATCCCTCATTAAATGATCCTTTGGATTTGTGATTTGGATTTGTCACAATATATAAGACTGAAAATCTGCATAATGGACTGGGAGGGCATTAGTGGTTGCCAGCATGGTTCCAGGGTGGGAGATTAGTTCAGGATGGCTTTTGTCAGGATAGTCCTCCCTTTGTGTGCTTTCATTGCACCGTCTGAGGGTTTGGTGTCTGTGCCAGGACCCCAGTTCCTCCAGCTGTGCATTGCTCTTGGTGCAAGCTGACCTTTATTAGTGAGTGACCCAATACAATGACAAATTCCCCTCTTTCACAACGTTGGCCTTATTAACATGCTAATTGCTTTAGATGACTGAAGAACCTGGGCTAACCTGCCAATTTCAGAGGTAACCACTGTAATGAAAGAATTCTACCTACTACATTAAAGTGTCATTTTAGTAGGATGAAATGCAAACGATAGCAAAGCAGGTAAATACTTGAAAAATGTACTTTATGATACATGAAGCACGTATTTCCCCTCCTCCTCAGCAAACATTTAAATGTAAACTTTTTTTCTGGTTAATACAAGTGATGTTAGTAACTCTAAGAACTTTTTTTGTTCAGTCTTGCAGGAAACCTGATAGCAATTCAATTAGAAAATGCAAATGAGGTCACATATTTCCCACAGGAGTGCTGAATTACCCCAGAGGAAACTGGGTGATATTCTAGCATAACAATAAATACTTAAGATAAAGTTTCTTCCACTGTTCTTGTCTGGCTGCCTGTTCTTGCAATTGGAAGTATCAATTGAAGTCGCAGGTATAATTGGGAAGGGAAGGGAAGGGAAGGGAAGGGAAGGGAGAAAAGAGAAAAAGAGAAAAAAGAAAAAAAGAAGAAAAGAAAAGAAAAGAAAAGAAAAGAAAAGAAAAGAAAAGAAAAGAAAAGAAAAGAAAAGAAAAGAAAAGAAAAGAAAAGAAAAGAAAAGAAAAGAAAAGAAAAGAAAAGAAAAGAAAAGAAACTAATTTATGAAATAATATAAAGTCTTTGTGGCTTGTGTCAGCATTTATGAAAGATAAATTTGAGTGGGATAATGCTCCAGAAGAAAATAAAGCCAGGCTTTACTTATCTGTAACTAGCAGTGTAATGTCTTCTTTTCTAAGAGAGCATGCTATTATTTTGAAAAATTGGATATTGATTCAAACAAAAGTCTAAAAATTTAAGATTATGTTTGTGAACAGGGACATTGCTGAGAACTTCAGTCTACAAACTGTCCTATTTTTTATTTGCAGAAACTCAAGTTTTCCCAAGTACATTTGGGCTTCACCCCCTTCCACTGCTCTCTTTGTCTACGAGTCCAAGCTCCTCCTCATCATTCCTTGCTAATCAGCTTCTTCCACTCCGTGTGTTGGTTTATCCCATCTGAAGTTCTGGCCCTCTCATTCATATTGATTTTTTTCTTTATTTTTCAGTACTTGCATGTGTCTTAGCATGCTAAGGCACATCTGGCAAATTTTCTTCTGTATTTATCTATTTTATGTAGTTCTCACCTCACAAGTTAAAATCAGGATCATAGAAATAAAACACAGGAAGGAATTCACAGCAGAAAAGCTTGGAGATACTGGATATATTCAGCACATGTAGGATGTCAGTCATCTGCTGCCACTGACTTATTTGAGGAAAAAAAATACTGTTTCCTTTGAATCAAATTTATGTCAACCAAAGTTTCTCACTTGAGCTTCTCAAATTCTGAGCATGGAAATATGTAAATTTTTGTAGTGTTAAATCACTGGGAATTGTGTAATTAAACTTGAAAATATGTGCATCTGCAGCTAGTATTTAAAATATTGAGAACTGCTGTCAGAAATCATCCTTCCTTAAGCCCAGCTTCTGTTTCATTATGTCTCATCTTACTTTGGGCTCCTTTCATAACCCAGGTATGAGTCCACAGCTTTATAATGTGAATGTGAAAAGCTGATTCTTACAGCCAGAGGTTTGGGATTTTTTTTTTATTTAAAGCCTTTAAATAATCATCTGTGGTATTTTACCTGGCTGAGGTTTTAAATTCCAGTACAGCCTTTTATTGCTGATCACAAGCACAAAGATCTCCAGGCAAGGAAAGGCTTATTCAGCACAGCTCCTGTTCATGACCCAGGTTATTGTGCAGTCAGGATGCTCTGCACGAAGCCCAGGAGCCAGGGGGATGCAGCCTTCCCTGAAGGGAAAAAACAGGGTGGGAGCTGTGCTTCTAGTGACTCTGGTCAACCTGACGCTCTCAAATGGGTGCATCTGAAAGAAATGGAAACAAATTTATTCATTTCTTTTTTCCTTCCCCTGTGTGGGGATGGGATGTTGTCCGTGTCATCAGGGGGATGGAAGTTTGCCCCATCAAACCGTGTTATCTCTAGAGAGCGGGCGAAGAAAGGAGGCTGTATTTGTCATCCTGTCTTTTTCTGACCATGTTGATGCATATTTTAACTACAGGGTCATTATGCTGAGGCTGTTCTCTTTGGCTACCTCTGGGGGGGATCCGAGGCAGAAACTAATTCCAGCAAAATGGCAGCATGAACAACTTTTAATTCTGTATCTCCTCAGTGAAGCAAGACCTTGATTTATCAGACAGGGAGGGTACATGCAGAGATTTGTGTTTCCTTTAGGTAACTTGTGAGACATCTTTTGGGTCTTTAATAAATCAGATCAGTGGAAAAGATGAGAAAGCAGATGAGTAATACATTAGTATCATATAATTGTTACCTGTGAGACTGCTCAGGATAACTGTGCAAGTCTAATGAAGATGCATCTGGTGAAGTTGTCTTACCTCGTAAGTGCATTTTAACATCTCACATGTAATAACTGCAAGAGATGAAAGTGTTGTTTGTGAAAACACATGAACTTCCTTGGCCTGATTTTCAGGTGTGTTGAATCCCATTGCCTTATGCTGAAGCCAAGATAAGATACGACATACAGGTGCTCATTGCCTCGGAAAATCAGCCCACTACGGGAAGTTTCCAAGCACTGCACTTGCTGCATTTAGTTCTTAAGCAGTCAGCATCTTACCAAGCGTCAGGCTCAAAGCCGTGCTAGAAAGATCATCCGTAAGTGAAATTCACTCCAGATCTGTCTTCCTTCAAACAAAGAGAAGTCCTAAGGATTGAACTGCCTACGCGGAAATAAGTTTTTTCTGATAAAACAAACCCCTTGGAAAGCTGCATGCTCCTGCCTGTGATGTGTGCCTTGCCCTTGCAAGATCAAAGCTTTTGACCTCCGATTTCATGTTCTTTGTTGGTAACTGCTGAAGTCTGACTGCCACTTCAAAAAAACCGTTTTGGACTCAATATCCTAAAAAACCTTAGTCGCTGTGATAATCCGTTGACAGTTGGGTGTAAACAAGAGTTTGAGTAAAGACAAAAATTGCTTCATGCAGGCACGTCCATTAAAATAAACATGTTTTTTTGAGGGGCTGTGAGTGCCCACGTAACTTTCCTTTAGCCTGGCTCTCTCTGTGAGAGCTTGGTAGGTACAAGTTCAATGTGAAAAAGGGTTCGAGTTCATCCCATCCTGCTGGAGGTGGTGGTGACCCTGTGGCACGGCTGGCCAGAGAAGCAAGGAGAAGCATCCAGGGACAGGCAGGGCAGGGTGGGCTGAGGACCTAGCAGTACCAGTGAGGAGTGGGGTCTCACTGTCCCCTACCCAGCAAAGCATTTAAACTCATGCTTAAATTTCATCTTACAAATGGTGATAAACTGAATGTGTTCTCATGGTCAAATTTAAGCATTTGCTTAGGTGCCCTCTGGAATTGGAGAATCAAAGAAGAACAGTCTTTTCTCAAGAGCCTCTTGAAAACACCAAAGGATAACTTGAAAGGGCAAATTCTCACGCTAGCACTGAGGAGAAGTACCAGACTGAATTACTTTGCTTTGTGCTAAAGTAGCAGTGGTGCTTGTGATCTCTTAAATCTCTTGTGATCTTTTTACTTGCAAACATTGTGAAGAGAATGACTATTGTTACATTTAATTCATTATTATTATTTTAATTCATGTATCTTTTGAACCTCATGGCTTTAGAAAAATAAAATGAGATTAAAATTTTTCACAGGCTTGTTAAGCAGTAGTCTTGCTCCATCTTCTTTCTGTGATGAAGAGCACTTGTAATACTCTGAGTTCTAGAAGCAAAAAAAATGTGATTTGGAACTGCTTTTTAAATTATTTGTTAGAAGTTTTATCTGGGAGGAAGAAGTCAGCTTGCTAGCCCAGATATTTCATGCATTTTTCTCAAGATACATGCAGAATGAGAGAGGTAAGATCAAGCTGCAGTAGAGGTTTGTACTGTATAATATATGACGAGGTTACCACCTTTATTCTTGACCTACAGATATCTGAACAGGTAGCAAGTATGAGTATTTTGTAATTTAATAGCCATGCTCTTGAGAAGTACTTGTAGTTCTAAAGCCATTGTGTGTGTCTTCTCCCAATTATGAGAATGACATTAACTTGAAGATAGAAGTGTCATTTTGTAAACACTAGAAGGTAGAGTACAACAGTAATTTAGATGTTTCTTAAACAATCCTACCTGAGAAGCACTGTGAGATTAGATGTTACAAAAGGAAATGTGAAAAGGTCAAGTTGATGTGGGGATCTTTGCAAGGAAACAGCCTCATCAGAACTTTTCATGTTGGGATAAGATGTTCAAGTCTTAAAATGAGAAAGAAAAGTACATCAACAGCTGTGCTTTGTGGATGATGTCATCTTCTTCTGTTCATTGAAAGCTCTTGCAATATATAAAGCCTGGCAATGACAAGAAAAGTACTACAGGTGCTGAAAACCTGTGGGAACTATGAAAGATTCCACCAAAGGCAGATGGAGTTCTTGTGTGCCTGCTTTGGTACATGATTCTTCCAGAGAATGGAAGAAGAACATTTGAAATCTTGAAAGCAATGTGCTGGTCAGGAGGTGCCTCTAATCCTCTGTGCAGTGCCATAGAATAAGTTTGAAGACTTCCATCACCTTAGAGACACCTCACATTTCATGTGTGCTCAGTAATGAATGTGAGCTCTCTGCCCACAGGTGTCCTCAGTCTGCGGAACAAAAGTGAAGCCTTTCAAGGCACTCTGGTGACGTACCAGTTTTCAATTTAAGCTGGTGATAACTTATGAAACATTTAGGCAAACAAAAGGTGTGGGTGATATGTCTGAATTTCAATTAAATTGTAATAGGAAATCAACACCTCCATTCCCAGCAGGGTTGCCTGGTCAGGAGCTGCCTGAAAGCCCCAATGATTGTGTGTGTTAACTGCAGTCATGGGGTCCTCACCTGAGCCACCAACCTCGTTAGGTTTTGTGACCAAAGATAATTACATGTATTTGGGGTTTTTTTAAATAACAGCCTTCTATGGCAACCACGTGGGTTATGCCCAGGCCTGCTGAGCATATCTTTTCTCTGGAGTCCAGACTTAGCCTTTAATTACAGGTGCCCACTAAGGGCCTTGTTGCACCTTTTGCAAAGAAAGGATCTTCTGCCTGAGTCACAAGCCAGCATGTTGTGTTCTCCCTATTTAAAAATTCCTTGGTTTTACTTGTTACTCTTCAGCTTTGTTCTTGTTTTAGAGCCCTACAGCGCTAAGGAACATTTTGATTCCTCAGTCACACTGATCACATTTTATTAGTTCTGTCGAATAAAATTTTCCAAAACCTGCAGAGCCAGCCAGATCTCTAACAACCTTAAATTTGCATGCATGCCTCATTTTTCAGCTCTCAAGGAACAGGGCATGTAGAGCTTTGACACCGAGTCCTTGGGAACGACGGGTTTTGGCATGGCTGATGCATGTGTGTGTGTTATGTGGCTCGTTCTCCTCCTCTGAGGGCAGTAACTTGGTTAGTTTTTAGACAAACTTTTTCTTCCCTGTCAGCTGATGTGTTCTGGAAGCTCATGCACTTGCCAAATCTGACAATTTTTCTTACTAATTGACTCTAATGTGAACTGCTCTATGCAGCCCCACTGCTAGCTGATAAAAACAAAAAGTAATGAATTTTTGCTTAACTAGCTGATTTAATTAAAATGTTTTATACTGTACTTGTATGCTTTCTATAAATGGAGAGGTAATTTTGTTTAATGAGTTCCTAACCAAACATAACATTCCTGACTGTTTCATAGCCAGATTTGATAAAGGTCACAAACGCTGCGATTCCAGTGTTTGCTTTTGGAAGTCATGATGATCAAACAGCTTGCTTGGGTACTTGAAATGCCCTGTCAGGATTGGTTCCCTCTACTCCTGTTTATACCAGAAATTATTACTACAGTTTTAGCAGCAGAGGGGGTTCTTTTGTCTATCTGAACACTGTTCATTATCTTTAAAGTGGAAGTCTACTGCCAAAATCACATCTCATTGTCAATTAGTGGCTTCTCTGCAAACACATTAATTTAATGCCCCTGCTGAAGAACTGTGAATGTTGGAACATCTTGCTGCTAAAACACTGGTTTTCAGAGCACTTTGACACAAATCATTCATGAGTAGCAATTTATGCTGTGTTGGTAATGGGACATGACATGAAGCTGTCTTTGATTAAATTTACCCCAGCTTACAACTATTAGTAAATAGAGCTAATACGGTAGTCATCACAGAGTTCTACAAGGTGGATAAGGAGAAAAACAGGTTATGGATTCCTTACCTCCGCAGTTCCTAAATAATACCATCATCTAGCATGACTATAATAAATGGAAGTCTAAAACAAGAAGTTTGATCTTTTTAAAACTACTTTTTTCCTGTCTCCAACTTTGGCAAATTCAGCAATGACCTAAATAAAAAAGGAATCAATTACCCTAAGATAAATAAATTTGCTGTTTGTTCTGCAGCCCTTTCATTCTGCTGTATGAGAAC
Source organism: Serilophus lunatus (assembly GCA_013399895.1). NCBI lineage: Eukaryota > Metazoa > Chordata > Aves > Passeriformes > Eurylaimidae > Serilophus > Serilophus lunatus. The sequence goes on from VXBA01004031.1 coordinate 2,159,841, forward strand.
ACAAAATGAAATATCTTTCTCTACAAAAGATCAAAAACTGGGGAAATGGTGCATTTTGGGAAAAAAGGGCTCATTCGTCCTCCACTCCCGTCCCTGATGTCAGCAAAATGTTGTTTCCTTAGAACAAAATTCATGCAAATGTTTATTTTGCAGCGTTCTCGTGTTCCCTTTGTTAAAGAACTAAGCTCTATTTTCATTGTCTTATTTTCTGTTTGGTAAATATCATTTTCTCCTGTCCTTTCCACAGCTACCATGGAAACAAGCAAAAATGCTTCAGATTAAATATTTTTACATGGATTTTTTTTTTTCCCTGGTAGAAAATGGTACCAGTTTTCAAAATGTGTATTGATATAGGAGCTGAAGGGAAATATATTTGAGCAATGGACTAAAGGTGGCTTTGTATCCCCTTGTATTGATAAAAAATATATTAAAAACACATTGCCACAGTTAAACCCTAGGACTGACATTAGAAGCAAAGCAAGCCATGTATTATTTCTTTTCTGAAAAATGTCTAGTGTGAAAAGATCCTATAAAAATAATAAGACTGGGATATAAATAAAACAGGTTACATCGTAAATAATTTTGATACTTGGGAAATAAAGGCCTTATTTCCTCTCCTCCCATTGCAGGTCTTTTTTCTTGCAATTTCAAGAATAATATATTTTAGTGCTGAATCTAGAGCATTTCATTTTGCAGGTTGAGCCCTATAAAATGAATAATCTCCAACAAACGTACCCTAAGACTCACTGTTATTTATATGCAGGGAATGGTGGCTTATTTACCCAAACATTAGAGCGATCCAAAATGTTCAGCTAAGCAGGAACACAAAATATGATATTATATTATGTAAATGGGTTTGTGATACGCTCTGCTGGATAATAACTTCCAGATGTCTCCGTAGCCAGAGGCTGATGGATATCAAAGGCAGGTTGGCTGGGAGGGGAGACGAGCCAGCTGGCGAGACTGGCTACTGCTAAGTGTAGCGGAAGGTGAAAGCTGGTATTTCTTCACACTCACTGGTTTTATTTGTGGACTAGTGAAAAGTCAGTGGCTTGCAGCCTTCTTGTCACGAGCAGGATGGGGCTTGAGGGGCTGTAGGGATCCCACGTGTCCTGTTCTGTCAGTGAATTTTTTTTTGACCTCTTTTATGGGTAGAGGTTGAGTTTAGTCTGAGTCTCCCAACAAATGAAAGGCTGACGTGCCAGAGACCAACACTGACAGGAGCTTATATACTATCTAGATGGCTATTCCAACTCATCCTTTATTGCCAGTGACAAGTACAGACAGGGAGTGTTTCTGAGCTTTTAAAACTCGTGATGTAAATGGTGTTAGTTGAAGCATCCTGCAGCCTCACCAGTTTGGAGTGAGGTTTCCTCAATCTGTTTGAAGTCTGACAGTCCCTTAGGATTTTAGATCTGTGTCCACTTTGGAATGGTATTCACCATCATTAAAGGCAGAAGATGCAGTGACTGTGTTACGATTTGCCAGCACTGATGTTGTGCACATGTGTCACAGTTATGAACCACAAGCCCATGGGAAGAGACACTGGACAACTCAAAGTGTCAATCCCAGGCTTGCAGAATGTGGGCTTTAAATAATACAGCCAGTACACCACACATTGCATCTCTTCCTTAGCAAGCTGTGAAAAATTCTGCCCCAGTATGAATACTAAGAGATTAGATCCTACTGAATCCAAACTCTCCTAACAAGTTTAGATCCCAGCATGGGCTTTTCTCCTGTTGTTTTTCTTCATCCCATACTTTGTAATTACTTTTTCTCCTTGATCTTGAAGGTTTTCATCTGGTTTGGCTCTGCTGTGTTTTTCCAGCTTATCAGTGCCCTAACGTGATAGACAGGCCTAATTACTGAATTATCTGATTATTTTATATCCTCCTTTAATTATCTGTGTTTCCAAAGACCATGCTCACATGTTCCATGTTTGGTATTTGATCCTGTTGTAACGAATTATAAATGTCACTGTGTAATTTTTGAAATGGAGAGTGGATTTCACTTCCCACTGGACACATGTTTCATGGATTTCCTTCTCTTGTGCTGCACATGCCTGTCACCCTTGTGCTGTATGTAAGATGGTGATGGCATCTCAAAAAAAGACAATGGGAGGGAAACCACCTGGAATAGCAGCACTAGAGGTGCTCACCTTGGTAGTTAGAAGGAGTATGGACAGATTCTGGTGGCATTACAAGAGGTAGTAACAATATTTTATATTTTCAAAATGCCTACTTAAGATTCTGGAAAGCATATGGCCAGTGAGGCCATGAGAGAAGGAGCAGTTGTTATCTCAGTGAAAACTGTTATTCAGCAAAACCAGAATTGGAAGCTGTAGTTCAGAATTAATTGAATTTGGTCTCACATTCTGCTTTTGAGTTGAACTTTAGATTCTTGCAAACTTGAAAACACAGGAGAGTTTTCTGGGGCTCACGGTTAGTCGATGATGTTATTCCAGAGATGTTCTTAGATGTTTCAGTCTGAGCTCTGAATAGTTCTGGCATTTATACTCACCAGACTTTGTTACTGCATTTGTCTCACAGCTTTTAAACAGCAGAAAACATGAACAACGTATTTAAACAACACCAGAGAAATTAAGGTCATGAGAATGCATTGTCAACAAATGAAGATAAAAAAGAGCTGTTGTTCAAAAAAAAAAATTGTTGTTGCAAGATGCTTTTGAAATTCGACATATCAAATTCAGAGTCATGTTGATGATTTATTCTAATGTAGGAAAACATCATCAGGAGTGACAAGCAAGCTAGTCACTGTCTAGTCACCTGCCAGCAAGTATTTCATACAGACTAAAAAGGCTGGTATTGCCTTGCTGAGCTGACACTAATTATTTCAGTATACATGGAGCTTTGGGATTCATGTTAATTCTCAAGTCTGTCTTTAGTTCAGACTCATTCCACTGTGTAAACTCAGCAGAGCACAAATTATTTGACCATCCTTTCATAATCTGTCCCCATGCTCACTTGCCAATTATACAAACTGATCCAAATACCTGCTCTCAAAGGATCCCCATTTGGGAATCACAAACCAATTAAAAAAATAGGGGCTATCCACTTTTTTGTCACTCACGTCTCATAATGCTCTTTCATATTGACATGCATTTCTGGGTGTCTTCTTTAGATAACGTTGTTTTCATCAGTGATCATGAAAGATACTTTCCTGGTGATAAAACTCTCTTTAGAGGAAAACTGTCGGATGTAACATATTGCATCCCATAGGAAGGAGGAGGTCAACAGTGCCTACAAACATCTTGGCTTTCCCAAGAAAGTCTCCCACTGCTGTATCATGACTCTGTTTTCTTTGTTCATTACACACTTAAGTGAGTATTTTTAGAACAACATTTAAATACTGAACCATGATTCTGTGATCGTGCAGTGGCTTAGTGATGATATTTGTTGAAGGTGTATAAACAGCACTTGGTGAAGACAGCCCCACAGTCACCTTGGTGGCATGAGTGTGAGAGGGGACCTGAGAAACGTGCCTATGTGTGTGACTGAAAAGACCATATTTGTCTGTTCTGTGAAAATTCAGCTCTGGAACAGGCTCATTTTTAAGGTCTGCTGTAAAAATAGCTGCATTTTTGCACAAATGCTTCCAGTCCTTGCAGCAAGTGGATGTCTGCCCTCCACAGGTAACAATGATCAGAGCCACAGTCAAGCTGGGAAAATGGGCTCCTTGCTGTTGTTCCCAACTCTCAGCATCCAGAAGGGCCACACAGATTTGGAGCCACCTCTCAGTTCATATCCAGTTTACCTTTTGTGCATTGTTGGGTTTGCATATGCTGTGTAGTTTCCAGATACTATATAGTGTCGAGGTTCATTCTTTGCAATTCCAGATCAGGAATTGAAATGTGCTGATAGATGGATTTACATCAAACTGTAAGTCCTGAAGCAATGATTCCCACTGAAATCAATGCCTGCAGATAACTGCTTGTAGGATGTTTGAGTTTGCATGTTTGGAGGAAGACAAAAAGTGAGTGTGGTTTAAAACGGCAGGAGACTAAGAAAATACTTTGATAGTTTTTTCCTGCAGTGTTCTTGCATTTGGGGGCATTGGTTTTTGGGTGAGTGGTATTTTTTTGAGAAAAACAGCTGAAACTTGTAAAATTCAGAGAACAGTACTCCCACTGGATCTTACCTCAGATGAAGAGAATGTGACTTGCAGTCTTTGTGATTTATGAAAGTTTAAACATTTTCTGGTGGGAGTGCAGGTCACCATATGGTAACAAGAGCTTTGCTAGTTATCTTTTCTGCAGACTTTCTAGAAGTAATTACTGAAATCCTAGAAGGCCACAGAGTGTTTGAGTACTGGGACTGTGTAACCTCTGAAGAACCTTCCCAAATCTACATTTCATTGATTCATCATTCTGTAAGGCACAAATTTTCTAATAATGAGCCAGTCTCTCCAAGTCAAAATTGTGATCCCACCATTTCCATTTTTATGCTACAGCATTGCAAGATTTCCAGTGCCAAAGTATGCCATGAAAAGAATTCATAGTTTTTCTAATAATCACAAAGAAGGACTCAAAGGCATACAAACTAAGGAAAATTTATTGCCTGAGATGTGTTACACTTCCCAGGCAGTATGGGGAGATGTGTGTTTGGGATTTGTATTCCAAACCCAGCTCTTAGAAGAAGGTTATTTGTCATGAAGCACTAAGAATTTGAACTGATGCACCTTTCCAGAAAGGGCACTGACTCTCCCTCTGGATGGAGTTGGGTTGGTTTGGTTGAATCCATTTCAAAACCACAGACTGCAGTTTACTATGGCCCTGCTAGTACTCAACACTAGACTATAAACCTGGATCCATGGCATAGACTGTAAAGGAATCCTCTCCCTGTTTTTGTGTGTGTTCTGTGAGATTGTATTTGTTAGAAATTTGCAGAAATTTCTTTACTCCAGTGTTCTACTAAATCTCCCTGCAGGTGTAATGAAGACAATACATGGGAGGCGTCTTGATCTGAGAGTGACAGCTCCATATATTTGTGAAAATGAAGTGGCAGCAGAGCTGTCAGTAAAGCACATTGTGTCTTTGCTCCATGTGGCCGTTTGCACACGGGGAGTGCCGCTTCTGGGACAAGTCCTAAGAAGTGAAAAAGAAGCTAAACTGGTTTTGCTTTATTGTTTCCAAAACAGGCAAAAGGAAGGAAATCAGTGCCTGGAGACCTGGTGCAGCAGCAAAGTGACACTCTGCTCCCGTGGCGACAGCATCAGAGCGCCAACGGCCTGCGGAGGCAGAAGAGGGACTGGGTCATCCCCCCCATCAATGTGCCAGAAAACTCCAGAGGACCCTTTCCACAGCAGCTGGTTCGGGTGAGTTGAAAGAACAAACAGAAATAGTAATAACAATGGTAATATTAATGGTCATCTTGTAGTGGGTCTGGTCCTAGCATGGGAAATGTGGCTCAAAGCTCAGCCTCTCTACCTCCCTCATGCAAAAAATAGTCGCCTTTTACATGCTGCTGAGACGTGTCTTTTCCAAAGCGCCTTGCCCCAGTTTCCCTCCCCAGCTGACGGCAGCCTAATCACCTCCTTCCAGCCAGTCCCTCAAGAGGTGCTGGAATTGCTGCCAAGATGGCACTTTGCCCATGCTCTCATCCAAAAACGGCTGCAGGTGTAAGGCTGGGGTGGTGGCACCCAGCGACGGGGGATGCTGTGTCCTTCCCTTCGTCTGCCGATCCCGTGTGCAGATGTGTGGTGGCCTGGAGGAGGTTGGCTGCCTGCCGCTGCTGCAGATGGATCCCACATCCTCTCTGTGTTTCTGGTTTCTTTCTTCACAAGGATAATCTCTGAGATCAAGTTTGCCCATGTGGTTTTCTCTGATGATTATGGGATGACAGGAGAAGAAAAAGAAAGGAAAAAAGAATGTTTTACAGGGACATTTAGTTGATATGTTGTAGTGTTAGCAAAATACAAATTCATGTTGCTGTTCCTCTTGTGGGTGCTGGTTTCAGTTTTTGGAGCATTAGAATGATTAGTTGTTTAAAAAACAACAAAAAAAAATTCCTTGGCAGACTTTTCAGTTCTCTTTGAAGAAAATGGTGACAATTACAAAATTTCAGAAGTTATTTTGAGCAGCAATGGTGTGTATCATTGGCACCCCTTCTCAGGAAATTCATCCAGTCATCTTGAAACAGTGCCTGGATTCGTTCAATGATTGCATCATTACCTGTTTCACACTGATTAGCTGATACTCTTCTGCACAGCCCATGTCTGGGAGGAAGGAAGGTGCTTGCTGGGTCCTTTGGAAGTTCAGGTGAACTTTGCAATGACTCGTGCAATGACTGAAGGTGCACGTTCCTAATTCTCAAATACTGGGGAATCCTGGATTGTTGCTATCATTTCTTTGTGCAAAAATAGAATAAATAAGTAGCAGGTTACAAATGTTTTTATCTCTGGAAAAATAGGGAGGGAAGCCATGGAGTTTTTATGTGGTCAGTGGCGCTGGGTATGGAGTGATCGATTAATGTGTTGTCCTACTAAGCTGAAGAAACAGCTGTAGAGTAAAATAACCTGATATGTCAAAGATATCTTCCTAAATCAGATTAATAATTTAGATTAAATCCTTCATTCCTGTGAAAAATAAGGGGAATACCAGCAAAATGAACTTGCACCCTGTCCTATTCCCTGCTGATTTCTTTTGAGTTTTGACTAGACAGCAAGAGGACAATCTGGCACCAGCTTACCATGGCAAATTTGTTGATTTATAAGGACTGAAATCTCTGTGGCACTTTTTCCTCTGCAGTCTGGAGATGACACAGAAGGACTTGAGTATGCAAAACTCCAGTATTAATGAAAATGGCAAATAATAAATTTTATATAGGTGCAGAAGAATTGATATTCATCACTTCAACTGCAGATAACCTTGGAAAGATAACCTGGCTGATGGAAACACAGAGCTCCCAGATTTTTAGCAAAGTAGTTTTCAAATACAAGTGCTAGAGGAAGCACTGGAAATGAAGTAAAAATGGAGTGGTGGGAAGAACTGGCTCACAAATAGCTGCTTTCCTTTTCACCTGACATACAGAAAGCATCATAACGACAGGGAAGATCATACAGTGCAACTTGATTAAGCATGAGATCTCTGATGTTTCAGGTTTTGGTTGAGTTTCTGCTTGTCTGCAGCATCTGGCCCATTTGCCAGTGCCTGAACATGAAGTTGGGTGATTCCTAGCGGGAGTTACAGTTTCCCCCATTAGACTTTGCTTTTTAATTATCCAGAATAGGACAAATCAACGTCTTCAAAGAGCAGCACTATCTGATTATTTCCATCCACACAATCTTCAGAATGCCCTGGAGCATTCTGCTGTCTCGTAGATCTAGGTAACAGTTTTGATCTGATTTCCCATGCTTTTGCTCACTGGGCGCTGAATGTCTTTGTGTCCATCTGCTCACAAACTGGAACCAGAAGTGCACATGTGAAGTTGCAGCTCAGATCCCGTTTGTATGGAAGCAGGTCTGTCACAGTTTTATCTGCTATTTTATATAAAACATTCAAACCTGGAACCAGCAGGTTCTTGGACACTGAACTTTTTTTGGTCCAGAAAGGCCTGCCTGAGCTTACGTTTTTTAGGTATAACTAATGGAAAACCAGTCCTTCTATAGTGCTATCTTTGGTTCTGACTTCTTCCAAGGAGAGAAAGGGATGGCATGAAAAAATTGGATACTAAAAAAACCAAAAAAACCTACCAGAAGTACATTTTCGTAGTACCACTTGCTGTTTGCGTTTTTATAGGTCAGACTAATTTGAAATGCATAGGCAAATCTTTTGGGTTCCCTCCTACTCCTGCTTCCTATTGTGAAGGTAAAAATTCCATTTTATGGAAGTTGATTAGTTACTTGTCAGTATTTTTAGCAAGGCTGTGCCTGAATGAAGTTTAAATCATAGCAAAGGTGAATGCGGCTTGATGGGAGCCACATACCTCCAAAGGCAGCCCTATCTGGTTCAGCTGGGATCAACTACAATTCTCTGCTCATTAAACCATTTCATTCTGATAAAATACATTAAATGAAAAAGTTTTTAGGAAAAAAAAAAAGAAAAAGAGAACATTATCCCTGCCAAAAAACCCCTCTGTTAATTACAGGGTTTTTGCTTTCAAAGGAACATCGTGTCTGTTCATATACATCAACCACACTAACTAGGAAATGTATTTCAGAAAAATGATAGCTAAAAAAATAATAATAGGAATTTCTAATTAGTTTTGGCTGCTGAAAAGATTTACTTACTCTTCGAAGAGTTTAAATAGACATCTGATGTCTATAGGCTAAAAATAATTTCTATTAGTATAAAAAAGTGTTTTGCAAATTTTGCTTTTGTCTTTGAGCTGAGAAAACAGTTATCAAATTTTATTGATATATGCTTATTTATTTTGCAAACATTTATGAAAATCTGGGGTTTAATTTCCTTGTGCTTCGCTTCCACCTTTGTGTTAGGAATAATATTGTACATGCTGTGAAATATTTCACTGTAGTGAGGATAATTTCATTACTAATTGTCAGGTACTCTCATTATTATAACTATGAGGTCCATAAAAATGCCTATTAAAAATACAAAAACAATGTGAAATCCCCCTCCTTCTCCAAGCAAATGACTCATGCAGGCACACTGATCAACTAAGATAATATATTAAATAGTTGCACCCTTGCTGAGCACCATCTATTTTCTCACTGACTCATCCTTTTTAGCTACACGCATAGCTAATTCTTAATTATCTATTATCTAATTATCTATTAGCTTATCTTGTATTTCATCTTCTTTTGAACTTCAAAAAGAATCTCAGTTTTGGATCCACATGCAAGTCTCTAGCTGCTTCTAATGGGAATGAATCAGTTTTCAAAGCAAGCCTTGGTCCATCTCAATGGGCTGCATGAAAACAATTTGTTTAAAAAGAAGCAGTCTTGGGCAGGACTGGTGTTTGGCCACGACATGCTTAGATAATGGACTCCTCTATGAACCACTGTAATCATATTCACCTTCGTGAGTGCTGCAAACTTCCAATTCATCTCCATGACTTTTCTAGAGCTCTTGGAGCCTCCTGTCTTGAACTTTATAGACCCTAATTTTTCCAACTTGCCTTTATTAAAATTAAACTGAAAATTGTGGTGTTTTCCTGTTAGATCTCTTATGATAAACAACTTGTTCATTCTCATTACTCCAGCATCAAAATCTGCTGAGGATGACCGAGACAGGATCTTGGTGCTCTTACAAACCTCCTTGATTGCATGCTACAGGCACAGCGTGTGCTCTCACATCCGAGCACTGGTGATCTCAGCCACAAGAATACTAGAAATTATCTAATGTGTATAACAAGGAATAAGAGGGAAGGATGCATTTTATGTAAATTTAATCAGAAAGTCCTGAAGTGGTTTGGAAAGTTAGCAGAGTAAAATACATTTGAAGTCTCTTGCGTTGCTTCTTAGTGGAGGTGTCGTTAGCGGGTCGTGTTTTGTGCAGCACAGGGCACATCAGTGGAGCAGAGAGCTCCAGAGAGCACTAGAAGACCCCACAGTGGACTCATGGGTGGGTTTAACACTTGTTAAGCTATATGGTGACACTGAATACTTAATATGACAAAAGTTGATAGCACTCTAGAGCTCCATAGCCCATTTGTGTGCCATAGCCCATCCTGGCGCAGGAAGTGTAGTGAGACAGTTCTCCAAAAGTCTAAAATCCTGGTGTTGGAGATACACAAGGCATACTGAGCTGTGAAATCCCTGCTGACTTGGACCATTAGCCCTCAATGTTGCCATCTCCTTTGCTCATCATGGCTGTTTCAGCATGTGCCTTTGCACTGTTTTAAATAGTTTTATTGTAGGAAATCCCTCATGCCTCCTCTATCACAGAGTCACTTGCTGCTGTGAAATTGGCAGTGCAGAATCCATTAGCTCCCAGCTGCAAGACAGATGGCATCTGTCTGTGGTGAGAGAAGGTTTGTTGAGAAAAGGCCTTGCAAATGCTTCCCAAAGGACATCAGACTTCACTTCTCCTGAGAGAGATGCAGACAGGCTTGATTACAAATAAGGCCTAGATCTTCCTTCCTCCACAGAAGCAGGTGTTTGTTTTGCCTTACCAACCACACAGGCACCTGCAAAAAGATAGCTAGTTGTGGTTCTCAGTGCACCTTGTCTTTGCCACCTGATATTCAGAAATGAGAAGATTTGGTCTTTGTTGTGACAGTCGGACCAAAATAAGAAGGAGCAAGCAAAAAGGATGGAGAGGAGATGGGACATCGTGCAGGTCGTGTTGCTCTGTGGAGGCACAGCCTTTCTTTGAAAGCTATTTCAAGGATGTAGATTGTGACAGCTCTTGGCTCTTGACTGCGATTTCACACCACAAACCAACCTGACACCAAAGAGAAAAAGATTAGCAGGAAAATGGTTCATTAAATGTTCATGTTGCCACAGTCTTGGCTGTGATATTGGTCTCTCCTCTGGAGGGCTGTGTGTGTGTGACCAAACCAGGACTCAGTACATGACTCATGGAATGAGTGGAGAAGGGGAAATGTGATACATTGCCACTTTCTTGACATGTCCATTTGAAATTTCTTTAAAACATGCAGTTTAAAGCAAGTTCCTAAATGTATACCATACTATATGTACTCCTCAAAGGACCATCCCTTTATGTTCTCCCTGGCATATGACGATGCCATTCTTAGTCTCCAGCATCCACAGAAAGAGAAAGACAGATCCTGATGTAAATTAGTGTGTCTGCCAAAACTGGTGGGGCTACACCATGTGTGCCATTTGGGAATCTGGGTCGAAGGAGGCAGATGCCCAGTGCTTTATGGGCTTTCCATGCACGGATACGTACAGCATTATGGATTGAAAAGTGCAGCTACAGCATAAATGCTCCATTTAAAATTCTCTTACAACAGCATTCAAGCCTATACTGTAATTATACATATTGTATTTCCTTGTATTCAGACCCATAGGGAATTTATATTGTCCTTGCTAAAGCCAGAGGGACTGAAGGAAAGCAGTCATTTAATGATTCAGCTGTCTTGGGCTCTATGATTTAATCAATCATATGAAAGAAATTTTTAGATTCTTTGTGTTTAGAGTTCTCTTGTCTGAGCAGAAAATGTTCCCTTTTTGAATTGCTTTAATAGCTGTATTTATGCAGCTGAAAGTTCCTTAAGAAATGAAAGTAAAATCAAATTGCTGAGAATGCCTAGATAATTTATCGGAGAATATTCAATTAGAATATATTAATATTTTAGATTTCCATCATTAATTTAATATTCAGAGATTTAATTTAGTCGTTGAATTGCAGTAGTGCCATGCGTGGGTAGATTGTTAGGCTGAGTGCTTAAAACACCTGCCACAAATGGGTGAATCTCACTTTGATTCCCAAGAGCACAAACGCCTTTCTACTGACAGAAGTCTTGCAGCAAAAACTCAGACACTAAATCTTGCCTGTGCTCTGCATTTTTCAATAATTGCAGAAAGGAATAATACAATCTTCTAGCAGAAATAAATGCAAGAGCCTTATTTATTTATGCATTCAAATCCAGACTGAGGGGGAATTTGGTGCTCTGTGGTTCTGAGTTTGTCGATGTATTACTGAAGAATTTCATTTTGCCAGCTTGGCCTTGTCACTTACTCAAGGAGAACCATCATAAGTGAGGTTGGAATTTAAAGGTGATTGACACTTTGCAGACACATATCAAGGACTCCTATTGCCCAGTTCAGCTAAAAAAACTGCCCTTGAGTTTTTGCCATTTTCCAGGATGCCTTGGGAATAGTAACGTGAGGAGAAAAATGCCCTACTAACTCATAAACCCCCCCACTAAATCATAAAATGCCATGTGATTTGGAAGTGATAAATCTCCATCAGATATAGCATCCTACTTGCGTGGAAAGAAATTGTACAATTTTTGATTTCTCACACAACATAAAAACTGAGATTCTCGGAAGCCACTGGCAGCAGTGAGGCTGCTCCCACTCTGATTGCAAAGTATCAGCATGACATTTCAGAAGTCTCAAAAATAATTGATAATATTTCTGATTTTCTTTAAGCAGATTGTCAGATTAATTTGGGGTACAGCAAGTCGAACAGAGGAGACAGGGATAACAGACCTGTAGTATGACCTTGTGGTTGATGTTTCAAAGTGTTTTGCAGTCACTCAGCCTCCCCATGAGGCAGTGGGGTAGGATATACTACTGGGTACTTGTGACCCTACTACCAACAACTACTGGTTAAATAAAAACTGTGAGATAGAGACAGATTCATAGAACTGTTTAGGTTGGAAAAGACCTTTAAGATCAGTGAGTCCAACTGTGGTCCATACAGCCTTTGCTTAGGTATTTTTCCATGCAGGATCTGACTTTTTCAACCTGTTTGCATAACTGAGGATTGTCTTTCTCTTAGAAATAAACAACCCAGGCAGGGAAGCTGAGTGGCTTTGTTCAAGACCTCAGAGCTGTTGCCATGGCCATGAGCAGAATTCTTCAATTATTGGCATCTGGGCCTGTCCTTGGGTTATTTGAAGACTCTCATAATGGACTTGGGTTTTAATATAGATTCAGAAGGACTTGGGTTTTAAAAGGGTATTCAGAAATCTTTTGTTGATGGTTATATTCACTCATGTTGTTCCACATATGAGTTCAGCTGCTACGTCTGTGCAGCAGGTCTGCTAAAGTACAGGTTTGTTTTCACAGTGATAGAAAGGTGCTTCTCTGCCACATCCAGGGACTAAGCAGCAGCTCCCACTCTCTGCTGGGTCTCCATCAATTCCTCTACCACCACCCCCATGCAGTCCACATCTTTTAGCTCTTGCTCCTAGGAGATCTGGGAAGCACAGAAGGATAAGTACCCCTCACCTCAAACTGTCGTACCAGACATACTGCAGAGTTCATCAGTCACTCCAAAGAGTATTTAGCCATAACACTCCATTGCACATATTGCAACATATCATTACCTCCCATCCTTTCCAGAAAGTGAGATAACTGTAATAGCCACTCACTATTGCTGTCATTACGTGTACAGGCAAGGCAGGAAGGCATAGTGAGAGCTAATGTACACAGCTCATAAAGCTATTGAAAATCTGCAGAGACAGAGTGTACACTAAAACAGAGGGTTAATTTGCTTAGAAAAGAGCTTTGGTTTTGTTCATGTCTTTTCCAAAGTAAAACACTAATAATGAAAAAAGCCGAGACATGAACAGACAAAGAACTTGCAATCTGCCTCTTTTCTGCAGGAGTTCATTCTTTAAACACTCATCACCCACATTAGGTGACTGTGGGACTTGGTTTCCTTGATGAGTTGGAGTCCCAAAGAGTGGTGCTGTGTGGGTGTTAGTTTGGATTTGCAGAATGATGGTGCAGATATAACCTTGACAGCCAGGCTGTTGCTGAAATTCAAAGTATCAGGCTGGAATGAGATAGGAATAATAAAAAAAAAAGTATGCTTTTTATTTCCTTACTATTGCATATGTTCTTGCTAGTCTGCACTACTGAAGAATTAAATTCAGCACTCTGTAATTTCAGATGTCAGCTTTCAAGATTTTAGAGAATTTACTCTTGGGCTAATTTTAAGCTCTCACTGCTGTGGTTAATTGTTTTATTTATAACAGCTGAGATCTCCAGTGATAAAGGTGTCAGCATCCAAATCCTTTCTCAGCTGCCTCTAATGCAGGCTGATGAGAGGCTTAAGCCATGGTTAGATGATGGGACATCACAGAGTGAATGTGCAGTAGTTTACCAATTTCATTAAAGGCCCCATTTCGTTGCAGTTTGTTCTTTCCCATAGTTCTTACCATATTTTTAATAATTACCATACTTTAATAACATACATATTTGTTGCTAATTTTCTTAATTCAAAGGACGTTTTCCTCCTATCTGAACAGTTAGACAACTTAAAAACAAACAAATAAAACCTTGGATTATGTTAAGGGAAACATTTTGCCCAAGGCAATTTGAATATCTGCAGATGGTACTGAACATTTTGGCCCCTGTTCAGCAGAGATTTTAAGTATGTGCCTAAATTTGAGCCTTTAAGCAACTCCAATGGCTCTTCAGAAATTATTTGGTGACTGGAAACTAAGGACATAAATAGTGCCTTACTGGATTGCGACCAAGCATCCAGCATTGTGCAGTACCAACCTCTTTGGCCATGCTTATTATTTTCATTGGATTCCCACTTCTAATTACATTTCTTTGCTTGCAGTGGTAGTGTACAGAGACCGCAATTCCAGATGGACATGCACATCAGTCTTTGTATACATCCATTTTTTCTTCCTCTCTAATAGAAACCAGAACCTCCTTGGAAAAGCTACCTAGTAGACTTTGGTTTCATGTTTTTGGAATGAAGTAAAGAGATCAGAATTTCTTCTCTCTCCATGAGTCAACAGAAAGTCTTGCATTCCCTAAGAGCCTCCACAGCTTCTGGGCAGGTGAGCACTCCCAGTAGGAGGAACTGGGGGTTGGCCACAGGTGTGGCCACTTCTCCATGGAAAAATGAGTTATGTTTGACTGCAGCTGACCCTGACTGTGGGTCTGCTGTGGGAAGAGCCTCTGGAAGAGCAGGAGTTGTTGATGCTTTGTGAAGGATGAAGGAGACATGCTGGTGAAGCTGAGTGGCTCTTGGAGTGTGATGCAGGATTCAGCTGGAAGTGGCTGTGGGGGAAAGCAAAGGATTTGGCCAAAGCTCAAGTGCCCTGTGTAGAAGACAGCAAGCCATCAAAAGAGTGAAGGGAAGGTTTGGTGTGGCTTGTGGTGTTGTTTCATGTTGCTGGAGGGTTGCTGAGCTGCACCCAGCCTGCCAGGGCTGTTATGTCTCATCTCTGCCCTGTTTCTGAACGAGGGACCAAGCAGGGAGATGGCAGCTGGGGCATGATGGCTCAGCACGGGCTGTTGTTCCAGTAAGATGATGGTTTAGAAAACTTTGACATAACAGGTAAGGTACTACTGCCTCAGGTGTGTGCACAGTTTTTGAGGTGCTTGTATGTAGCTGAAAAGTCATATTGCATATTTATCCTTGTTGTAATAAACCACTGGCGTGTGCCTTCCCTTTGCAAAGTTTTACCTTTGTAATTCCCCTTCAGGAACTAGGTTTTGGAACCCATGGCTAAGCCTGATGACTCAGGTTATAAATCCCTAAACCCAAAAGTTTCTAGTAGAAATGTTAACAGACCCTTAAACGTTGTAGTGCTTGTGGGCATCGCCAGGACAATTGCCTTCCTGATTCCTTCTTCCACTTTTTGGTCTGTGCTAATTTGAATCATCAAAAACTGAGGAGGTTTTCGCATCTTTGCTTGGGTTTGCAGCCCTTTTGGGCTGTTTTGCAGATCACTTATTCATTTGATTTGTGCTTCGAGGCTTTGTGAGCTGTAACATTTATTCAGGCAAAGAAGCTGATTTTCACGTTGTGAAAAGCTGGGGCAGTTTAAGGAAGAACAAAGACTGCGTGGGCTTGTTTCTGTCTAAAAATGAAGGGTATGCATTGTGTCATGAAAATCATGGACATGGAGCCCCCATGGTTTGAACCCTTAGGGGAAGTTTCTGTCCATTGTCCTCCAACAGCCCTCTCTGCTGGTTAAACTCCTCCGGGGAAGAGACAGAGATGCGCTGCCCCCATTAATTCAGGACTACAAAAAATTCCGTGGAAATGGCCAATTTTCTGTTTCCAGGAGTGTGGCAACTAAAAGGCAGAGTTTCTGACCACAGTGTGAGACGTTTGGATTTATTTCTGGAGTAACATCACTGGAAGGGAGCACATTAGTAGAGAGAGGAAAAGAAACTAAGATTAAGGATCTGCACTAAAAAGTGTTACTAGTTAATCCACAGCCCTCGGAAGGGATTTGTGTGAGTTGGAAAACAAAAATAAATGTATGGCCAGCTTACATTTTCAATGATGTAGTTTGCAGTGAAGTGATGACACAATTTACTTACCAGTAAACGGCATTCAACTGCCTCTAACAAAAAGAAATTACAGTAGAAGAATCAGACATCATCAGAGCATAAATCTTTTATGGAAGATTATAGCAGTTATTTATTATTTGAAAGCAAACAATTGAGAAGCAAGGTGGCAGTTTTCTTTCAGTCATGGGAAATGCACCCTGTAATGTCTCCATGGAAAAAGGAAAATGCTGCACCAAAGCATTCCCATTCAGCTCAATGGCAAAACCACTATTCGTTAGCATCTGTTTTTGCAGGGAAACTCCTGTTAAGAGAGAAATTTAAATACTGGAGGAAGCATTTCCAGCAACTGTCTGGGTTTACCAAGTATTTTTCAGACAGTGTTATGTTTATGGCAGATTTTTGTATGCTAAAGGAAAAGGCAATTCAGAATTTATGAAACAGCTGTTATGTCTTTTGAGCACCTAAGGGACAGAATGACAGAACATACACGTATTTTTGAAGTCGTTAAAAAATACCCCAACTTTCTGCAATTCCTTTTGGACCATAACTCATGGTATCTGCAAATATTAACGCATTTTCTTTTAATTTCTTAATTAGATGTGAATACAAAATTTGACATTCAGCTATGGCATGCTATTAGGAAATCAGCTCTTTTTCTACTCCCTCTATCTATTCAGTTGTTAAATGTCCCCCTCCCTTCCTCTTTTTTTTTAACCTCTTATTCTTAATGAGACTTCCTCCTTCTCCCCATGAATCTTTATGTAGGCAACCTTAGCTCTTGATTAATCAGTAATTAGGGAAGGAGTCATACTGGTTTCAAGTCTTTAGTATCATATTCTCCAGCTGAAATTCAAAACTAAAATCTGAGGGAAAGCCATAGTGTCAATATTATGCCATGTCTAACCATATGATGACAAAAATCACATCGGAGTCAGACCAGGCATATCTATTTATATAGGCACAAATCTCTCCTGCTTGATATCGAGTGTAACATAATCATGATTCTCTCTCATGGCTGCTTTCCTCACACATTCCCTGCTGTTGCTTCCCTTTGTCACCATCAGGATTCAGTATTTCACCTCGACGTTTACTACACCCTCTGTCATCTGACACAGGTACTGTTTCACTTCACTTGGTGTTTGCTGAGTAGTTAGGGCCCAGTTCAAAGTTTAACGAGCCCTCATTAACCTCCATGAGCTTTGGATCAGTCCCTTATAGTCTAATATGGTAATAATGCCAGGGTATTATGGAGTTAAAAGCTGCCACACAGTGGTCTGAGGCAGGCGGCTTAATGGGGTATTAATTGGGTAGAGAGTATTCATAAGTACTGAGCACTGAGTGTGGATATTACTGAAAGAAGAGAATTAATGCTGAATGGTGTGATCTCAAAGTAAGGAAAACTCGAGGTTCCGTGTACATCGGTCTTTGCTGTTAACTGTGGGTTGGGTGTTGGAGGCGTTAATGCTGATTGGCACTGACATTTCTAGCCCAGGTTAATGGATGCTGTTGCTAGAGTCATCTTCTCTGTTGTAATCCTGCTCTCAAGTTCTGCCTGCCTTGGCTCCAGCCAAATTCTACTTCAAGAAACTAAGTCTTAGCAAAAAGGTGGCGTCACTGGATTCATCAAAGGGAGTTGCTAATTACGCACAACAGCTTTTTCATTTCCTTTTTTCTTCTCTGGAATAAGGTGCTTTCAACATAACAAAGTAACCCAGAATGTTGCATCTTCTGAGCTCTTGGTCCTAGTCAGTCTGGCTGGCTCCATATTCCTATGGACTGCTTGGAATACTCCCTTGGGGCTCTGCTGGTAGAAGACATACACCAAGTCATGTCAAAGGATCCCAAATTAAATATTTTAGTTTGTTTTCTCATGTTTACTCTTTTTATACCCAAAGTACTGTTAATTCTTGGAGAAGCTCCATTTCTACCTCAGGCAGTGTGCAGATGATGTTCAGGCCCAGGGAAGAATTAGTCCTTGTTGATTTAGATTCCCTCATGGTCCTGTGGGAGTTGGGATACCTGGGTGCCTTAGCAAATCCTGCCTCATGTCCAGATGCCCTTAAAGTGTTGATCTTCATACTTTGGGACCCTTCTCCATTTGTTCTCTGCTGTGTCAGGGTGTACGACACAAGGCTGATGCTGCCCTTTCTGAGCTGACATCCCCTGTGCATTGTGGAGGTTTTGGGTACTTTGGCATCCTATTTTAATCAGGGAAGGGGGACTGATTCCTTTATTTATCCTAGATATTCACTGTGCTTCTTGCCTTTTTTAGAAAGCTGTTCCTTTCCTTCTGCAAAGCCACAGATGCAACACATCCTGTCTTCCTCCATGCAGCCAAGAGCTTTTCCCTTTGGGCTGGTGACAAGCCACTTTTTGCTCTTTATAGCTGGGAAAAAAAGAACAATCACATAAGTAACCATTATAGAAATGTTTTTCTGGAAACTCCCAATCCATGCTAGCTCCAGAAGACATGTCCCTGTTCTCTTTTATTTTTAAGCCAAAGGCTGTGTAATAGCTGTCTCTGTACTGCCTGTGCCAACCTACAGTTCCTGCCTATCCTAGGCCCATATGTGAATGAGGCTTGAAAATAAATGCTAGGAAGGGTTAGGAAATTCTGCTTGATTTAGTGCTGTCCTTTTTATTCTCCAATTGATTAAGCAGATGTTAAAATAAGCCTTCACTTGGAGGAATTCCATAATTCCCTTCTCTCCCCTCCAGAGCAATACTGCAGCCTACGAACCTTCCTTCCTCATGTCTTCACAATTCCAGACCTCCACTGACTCATCTCCTGTTTCACAGTTTTGGGTCTTACCTTCACATTTTAATTTTTGCTGTGTTTCTGGGAGCTGGGGGGGGGTGTTTGTATTTAATTTTTTTGTGTGTTCCCATATATTTTCTCCATCTCTGGTGGTACCCACACTGCTGCTCAGCCATTCAGGATCAGGAGTCTGTCACAATCCCTGAAAGCTGTGAGATTGACTGAAGTCATGTCTGTCTCCATTTCTTGCACCTTCAGTTCCAATCCTACATCACCCCAAACCATTCTTCTCAGGCATGGGAGTAAAAAATGTTTAAAAAAAGAAAAAACAAACTCCAAATGCACTGACTTGCAGTGTCTCCAGAAATTGAGAATGTAAATACAGAGCAATCTGTGATGAAACCTGGAACGTTCCCACTGTTGTCTCTCCATGGGTTTGTGTACCAGTTAAATGCCACCACTCCAGTTTTCTTGAAAGGCTGCTGTGTTTTCTTAGAGGACAGTGTGGGTGGAAGTGTGGACATTTCACAACCAAGGGTATTGCTTTCAGGGCTGAATCAAAGTGTGGGAGATTTCATTAATCTTTTCCATTGAGACTTTCTGATTGAGCTTTTTTATTTCTAATTATATATCTGTCTGATTGAGAAAGCTATTTATCTGTTCAATTTGATGATGAATTATCAAGAAGAAAAGATGGACAGGGTGCTTTTACAGCCTTTCAGCCCCATAGTTGTAGCCACTTATACTGATAGCTTGCACGGGACAATGGAATGTGAATCAGAGAAAACATGGAAAATAATAGGAGGAAAATTCAGAATCCATTTCTGATGGGTTATATTAAACCCAAAGATCTTCCACTTCATAGAGAAATTATTTAAGTTTTATGCAGCTTTTGAGATTATGACAAGCCGAACAACTTGTTCTGGCTTGGTGCTCAAGCACCATATGGTACTACTTCAGCAATTTGATGTGATATTATGAATAAGAGTGCATGAGTAGTGAAATGTTTGGGGGTTTTATATCATATTGGCCTTCTGCATAGACATTAAAAATGAATTCTGTTTAGAGTAAGGGAAAGGGGGAAAAAAACAGACCTGCATGTTTCTATAGCATAATTGCAGCAAGCAAGTGGGATTTGGAAACCAGTTGCTGACAGAATCCCTTGGACAAGTGGGAGTGACCCATGTTCTACAAGCGCTGCATTCCTGATACAATGCTAGTATTATGTTTAAGGAAAAATCTTTATATGCTGTTTTCAGGACTAGTGGTTTGCAAATAATAATTGTTATGCAAATGTGAATTGACTCTGTGTGTAAAAATAAAATTTTACACTAATGGTGTAATTTCAGACAAGTATGTGAAAGCAATAGTCAGCAAAAGATAACAAAATTTCCATGTCCCTCTCTAAAGAAGGACCATCGCTCTTCCTAATAGTTATAGGAAGTTCCTTCCTTGCATTAAGTTCATGGATAGCAGAATGTGTCTGTCAAATTTAGGAGGATAAAGTAATGTGAAGATGGGAGGTAGTGATCTCTCTTAGTGTGTCACTTTATAGTGAGTTCTGTAGATAAATCCCACTTTTAAATACATATGTATATATAAGATAAATTCAAAGTGATTGTGTAAATCATACATCTGGAGACAGCCATGGTGAATGGAGGGAGCTATGTTGGCATCTGTTGTGCAATGCCATCATAAGCTATAACTGGTGTGCCTAGGGCAGATGGGATGGGTCTCCCGCTCCAGATCCAACAGGAGGAGTCACTGACAAACAGAGGGTGGTACAAGGGCTGTCTGAGGATCCAGAACTTTATTCTCTTTCCTGTAGCTGAAAGGTCTTCGCCTGCTGACAGAGCTCAAAGCTGAGGCTTTGACCTGACAGTACAGAGGATATACGTATTTGGTAATTTTATCTTCTCTGCTTTCATATGTATTGTAAATAGACAAAACAGATATTCCCAGCCTGTCAGGAGCAGACACTGGTGGGGTTGTTTGTTAGGCATCAGCTAAAGACAGATGAGCCTGGGACTAGTGCTTGTACTCCTGAAATGCTTTCTCTGATGCAGCAGAAGGATCTCCTGATGCTTGGGGAGTAAAGGAGAATTTTTCATATATTCACCAATATTTTGGTCTCTGTGCCTGCTGCAAAGGAAGGAAGATCCGTCCTGTGGACACTGGGTCAGATCCTCCCCCAAGGTGAGGTTTAGGAGCTAGAACTGACTTATCTGCCGCAAAAGGTGGCTACTGGGGGCAAATCTATGGACCTCTGTAGCTGTGGCTGCACAGAGCTTTCCCTGGTGCTGGTGCTACAGTAGCAAGGACCACCTTTAAACCCTCAATGCAAGAGGAACGCCTTGCCAGACCCCTGGAAATAATTCTTCTAGGCATGTTTTCAATTTCCTCACCATGCAGTTAATGAATAATAGATGCCCTTTTCTCTTTCTGGACAGGGCAAGGGGTTTGAAAAAGATGAGGAGAAAACAAACTTGCCAATGTTTGCATGCAAACTCTTGAGGGTGAACATTGCACGGAGGCTGCGTGATGAGGAGGGAGCCATGGCCAGTGACCGTGGCAGTGGCTGGTTTGGTTGATGCGGAGCTGATCCCTTGAGTGCTTGTGATGCTGCAGTAACCAGTGGGACTGAATGCCTGCCTTGAAAATTTGGTTATATTAGGAGAGTTTTAAGGGACAAATGCTGCTTTGAACACAAACTGTTCACATGGAAAAATGTCTGATTTTTATAGTAATTTTGGGATTTGTCATGTCTGGATGTTTCCCTGAATTTGTTTTTCAAATAGCTTTTGGTTCAGGATGGAGCTTTAGTTTCTAGTGCATAAAGTGCCTTCATGCCACAGAGCTGACTGGTTTTCAGTAGCTGTTTTGCATCAGTTTTCTACTCTGAGAGTTTCTTTCTTCTTGCTCTTAATATATTCCCAGTTGGAACAGTTTCTGAAAAAAAAAATTCTTCATCACTGCAGTGGTTTTTAGCAGTTGTACCCTTTTATGCATCATTCTCACACAGTGTGAACATTTTAACCTTTTTTTAATTATTACTATTTCTATGCCTGCTGTTCATTAATCTGTGTTGGGCAAGGACTGTGATGGGTTGTCCAAGGATGCTGCCACGGAGCCGCTCAGCTCGAGCTCTGCGGAAACCCCAGGCTGCAGAGACTTTCATGGGGCATCTGCTGTTTCCTTTTGTAGTCTGAACTTAAAACTGATTTGTTTATTTTGTAATGGATAGGTTGTCTCGCTGTCCTGGTGAGTTATCTGCTTTTGTTAGATACATGAAAACGTTGTATAAATCCAAGTCGCTGTTACTGCACTTGAATAGCAAATGGTGTGTAGCATATTCTCCCTGCAAGAACACAAAACCAATCACAGCTGAATTACGGCTGACAAGTGGGAAAATCGAAAACAAGAAACTGATAGAAATTAAGCATTAAATTTAATATATTAAATTACCCCAAAAGGCTGAGGTCCGGCCTCTCTTCTTCTGGCTCCAGTTCTCACTTACAAATGGAATTGTGGCTGAATCTGTGGCTTTAGCTACCTGGATTTTCTTCTCAGATATTTAGCATTATGTGCTCTCAGACTCCAGTTCACAATTGAATTGCAACAAATGCTGTTGATGCCAAGGGAGCCTAAATGACTCTGCAAAAGTCAGAGAGGAAATCCGGGGTATATTTGAGAACTGAGCAGAGTCTCCCAAATCCCCCAAGTAATCCCTCCACCTTACCTTTTTTGCATTTGCTCTGGAGTTGTTAAGATGTTGCAGGTCGTAACTTGAGCTGATAGGTATTTGTGCAAAATCTAGCTTTAAAAATAGCATTCAGACAAGCTGAAACTTATTTTCAGTGTTTGCATTCCATAATATTATCAGCAGTATTATACTTTGTGTAATCAATGAAGGCCCTGGTTTTCAAAACGTGACTTCGGCAAATGTATTTTGGCAAAATTAAGATTCTAATTTTTAAGTAGGTTTTGTTTCTGCAGATAAAGAAAAATCTATCTTTTAAAGTAGCTTTTATTTGCAATAAAGTTTAGTTGGTTTGTAATTCTCATGTTCATTTAACCCCAGGTTTCCAAGATATACGTACTGAAAATGTAACCACTTTCCTCTTGGTGAGAATACAGTTAGTGCTTTTTAAGTCTAGTACTGGGTGAACTGTGCTGGTTTTGATGTTGATGATAAAGCTTTAATTGCACTTCTGAAATCCTCATCATGTGTAAAACAGTACCACTAAACTGAATGGGAATAGCATCCCATAAAAAGCAGGCAGCCTGGAGTATGATTAAGAGAGAGTAATTTTTCGTTATTCAGACCAGTATGGTTTCAGTTTTCATACTTTGCTTTTTAACACTTTACCATTGCACAGAAGCTTGTATTCCCTGCCACCATCCAAAGATTGCCGTGCGGTCTCCTAAATTTGTCCCTCTCCCTCCTGCATGGAAACAGTGAAAACTCTACTTGAATCCAAACAGTCTTTAATTTCCTTCAGATTCCTGTGCAGCCAAGCCGTGTCTGAACAGCTTGCTGCCTTCACGGCTTCGCTGTGTTTTGAGCGTGTTGCCGTGTGTGGATGGCAGGAGGTGAGGAGAAGGTGGCACCACGCGGGTACGTGTCCTCTTCATGGAGGAACTGTTTGACCCTTAGCTCCTTGTTTTCATGCCTGATGTGGGAAGCTGTTGTACATACGTAATAATATCAGCGGTGTGGCAGCAAAACAAAATTATTTCAAAACTTCCTAGTAAGTGGAAAAGGGGAAGGAAAAAAATGGGAGTATTGTGAAAAATCCGCTTTTTTTGACAGGTGCTAAAGCTGCACCTGCCAGCAAGCACTAATAGGGCTTAGCTCACTTGGTTGAGCATTACTCAGGGGAGAGTTTGGACTGAGTTTCCAGCCTTGCCAACAGTTTCTTTCTCTATTGTAATTCATTAATTAGCAGCTATACCTGTTTACATAATGAAGTGTGGGAGAGCTTTTATCACTGTGTTACCGTATGAAATGCCATGGTGTTCTCTTGATCAGATTAGAAATGTCTGACCAGAAAGTCCTCAGCATTTCGGGATGTTGTGCGTGACTCATGAAATGATGGTGGTAGTGAAAAAGTCTGTCCAGGCACATTTTCTGAGGTGTAATTTCCCAGTGCTCAAATATTTGAAAGTAAAAAAAAAAAAAAAACCACTTTTGTGCATACAGTACTTAAATTTAAACTTGAGTTCTCAAATGAGATGTTTTAATTCTGTTGTTCAGTCTTGCTTAGAAATAAAAAGTAGCCTAGGCTTCAGCTTTGTTCAGGCCCTAACCAGTTTATAACAAATATGGAGGTGCCAGGTTTATCATCCCCAGACATGGAGCACAACTTCTGGTTGTGCTAAGAAGCAAAATGACAGCTTGCACTATAGTTCTGGTTATTAGTTTGGATAGCTATATATGCATAGATTCTTGTAACACTGTTTGGAGAAAGATGTAGGGCTGGCAGCATGGAGTACATTTAGGTATGCTTTTTCTTTCTTTTTGGCAGGGACCCATCTCTGTTGTGATGTGATTGGAGATTAATTTCAGTTAATATTAGTATTAATATTAGTATTTAAAAGGAGTTTCCCCTCATCTTTCCTTCAATCCTTTTTTGCTGAATGTAGCTTCATTTATTTCTGTTCTATACTGAGGTTTGTTGAAAAGGATGGGGAAGAGTTTGTATTTCCCTTTTTGGCAGCCTGAGCTCTGTGGTTTGTGTGAATTCATCTTTCAGGATAGAATATTTAAAGGCAAGGACTCCTCTTTGTGCCTTTGGAAGGGTAAAATCAAGCTTCTCCTACAGCACTTTTCAGAGTTTCATTAGGAAACAAGAGTATTTTATATTCACATCTCCGAACCAGAATTCATTTTGAAGAGGCTTGAAGGCAGTGACAAATAGAGGGGTTTTATAATGTGTAACTCAGCTGAACTGCCAGGGTTCTGCAGAGAAGCATCCTTTGTGCAAAGCTAAAAATGTCATAGGCTAGGATGAAGTAATAGTGTAAAGTAAATTTCTGAGATTTTCCTTTAAGAATATGCTTAAAGTATTCACAATAGAGCTTTGCTTTTAAAGCAGTCAGACCTATCCCCTACAGATTAATTAGTAGTACAATGCTTGATTTTGAAAAGGAGAAGATGGTAAAGTTGGCTGCATTGAAAAACTTGTCAAATATCTTGAAAATACATGGAGAGAAAAACCAGCAAGAACACTCTGCGAGGGAGCAGGAGGATGTTCCAGAGCTTCACAGACTTGCTCTGGAGAAGGTGGAATCACCCTGTTGGGTTCAGCACAGGTTCCCTTTGGCACAGAGCCTCTGGTGAGCCCTTCCCTGTCCACTTTGTGACTCTCAGATCAGTGATTCCTTCACTTTCAGTCTGGGGATTGTAACATTCCTTGGCCATCACAGCAGCTCAGTAAAGGCAAGAGACCAAATCCTCCTTGTGCTCTAACCTCTGCTGCCCTGAGAAAACAGGTCACGGTCTGATGCTGAATTATGTCACTGTTGAACTTTACTGTTACTCTGGAAGGAAGAAACAATATCAAACCAAAGAGCTTGGATTTATGGAGGATTTAAGGTGCTCTTAAAGTGACCTCATGTGGAACAGAGAAGACACCTTGATGCCTTAACCCTTCTCATAGAGCCCGTGGCCCCTCGCCTCCTGCATGGCTCTACTGAAGAGTCCAACACGTTTCCTTACTTATCTTGGGGAAGAAGAGGTAGATTTCTTTCTTTGTAGCTCAATGAACTCTCACCTTCAGAAGATATCTTCAGTTAGCATTTCAGAGTCACAGGCTGTTTAGTGTGTGCATGTCTGCAAGGCCAGAGCTGGCGCTTACCTTCAGCAGTTCACCTATCCAACCTTGTTCTTTGCATAATGGTTTTAATAAATGTTATATCAGTTTTAATATCATGAGTATTCCATTTACAAGGTGGTGATGTGTTTGTAGACCATGCAGTGCATTTCATTTAGCAGTTACATGCACTGAGGGATGCATTGAATAAAATATTACTTTAAAATTAAATGATTTCTTTAATTCTATATACAGGCTCTCTGGGTTGATGCATATTGCATCTAACTGAAATGGTGATGTAACTTCTGTAACCTAGTTCTTCATGCATTGTAATTCTTTCCATTGTGTTGTCCAGTGAATTTTATGAGTATTATTTGTTAATATGTTCATTTTTATGCTATTCAAATAAGAAAGCAAGTCATTCCAATGCAGTAACTGATCATGCTGTGAAATTAGATTTTGAAAGCAGCCTGTAAAGGGAAATAGTCTGTTTGCTTTTTTTTAGAGAACCGTTGCTCCTGCAGTCTTGGCTTTGCCTGTATGAGAGTGTCTGTAGCTCTAGAGCTGTTCATCAGGAGCTGGTGTAGCAGCAGTTCCTCAAAAGCAATTCCCAGTCAAGGTTGGGAGTGTGGGTTCTGACGAGACACTGCCCAGTGCAGGAACCCCTTTGGTCAGCAGAGCCACTACCCCAAGGGCAGGGCATGGGGGTGAGGCAGTGGGGACATCCAAGGATCACCCAAGACAGATGAGTCCTTTGAGCAGTGCTGGCCAAAGGCAGGACAGAGGTGGCACAGGGTCAGCTCTTCACAGGATTGGAGATGGGGACACGCCTTCCTGCTGCCCGAGGCTACAAGGGCTCTTCCACAGGGGCTCTTCCACAGGGGCTCCAGCCTTCCTACAGCATGACACACATCACACCAGTAGCCTTCCATGTTGAGGATGCACTCAACAATAATAGATTATCAGCCAGCTGAGGGCTTTTCTGTCGTCTTCTACCTTCTGCCTTATTTGAGAGTGTAGAAAAAGAAATTAAGGCATTCAACCTCCATGCTACATGAGTCACTTGTCTTGAGTCAGTTTAAAGATATGGAGGGAAAAAAAACTATCCTGGGCTGTTTTGGGCTGTGCTGCAGCACTCTGGCAACTTGCTGCTGAAGGAATCCGTGAGACCTCTCAAGTACCTCCAGGCACAGTTTCTAAGCCCTTGAAAGTTTCATTTCTGTGTTGTTTGATATGTTATCCAACAGAATAAAATATTTCCAGTTAATGTTTTAAACATGTGCAGCTCTAACCAGCTAATGCAGAGAGGCCAGAACTCAGCGCAGATGGGAGCCTGCATTTCAGCCTTCTGCATCACACTTACAAGTGAGGAGCCACTGGAAATTGCTGTCCCCTTGCTTGCTGCTTTCATGGAGGATGAGGAGAGTAAAGGGGAGGGAAGAGATTATTTTGGGGAGCTGAAGCCACCAGCCCCATGCTTTATCCATGCTGCTGTGTACAAAAGGGCAAGAGATGATTCTGTAGAGCAATGGTTTTGCTGGCATGAAGCCAATATGATCAGAAGGTTGAATTCATTCTGCAGGTTCTGTTTGATCAGTTTCACATCCAGAAAAAGTCCTTCCCTCCCTGAAATCCTGATTATTGTGCAGAGAGGAGATACAATCCCAGCACGAATATTGGGTGGCGAATGACTGTGGTTGGGGTAGGGCATCGATCTGAAGGCAGGGTCTGAGTCCCTCTTGTGTCTGTAGCTAGGCCTGTGCTAGAGCCAGAACTGAAACTAGGAGGGAGGTTCTCAGGGCTGAAGTCTAGGTGAGTCAAGTGTCCACCTCAGATTTTTACATTTTTCACAGCTTTTCATATTTCTGATGTAATTCACTGGAGAGTCCCGCAGGACTCCACAAGCTGAAGTCATCCCCACTGTGTCTTGGAATTCCTTCTGTGCCCCAGAAGGTGCCTAAAGGCTCATATTGGTGAGGAGACATCTCGGATTTCAAACACAAAACTTTATCTGAATAGTAGTAGGTTGGTGTATTGGTTTTTCTGTGGCCAGG